>VCRD01000335.1:171198-237730 GCA_006783055.1 Trinorchestia longiramus | reverse complement strand
ACAACTACATCATCATCGTAGGGGGTGACTGTGTCTTTCAGTATAAACGTTTCATCTTCATTTTGCTTCCCTCTCATCTTAAAAACACCTTATTTTATGTATAAGTACTTAAATTCACCAATTAAATTGAATTATCACCAGGAACTTGAGATATGCTTACATATCATTATTTTACTTATGAGGTAAGAATTAGTCCAAAAAAGAAGCTGTGACAGTGAAAAATAAAACATCAAACGAAAAGGCTTCGAATTTTTTAGTTGTTTTATTTTTCGTCATAGATCTAATCATTCAGAATTCAGAGTGAGGACTTTATTGTCTAACTCAGGGTCGGTGTTATTATTTGTAGTCTCATGGAATGAATCGAAAAAAAGTTTCACTCGCTCGCAGTAATTCTGATAGCCATCGCCACCTGCTCAACACCCGCTACTTACGCATGGACTTATATGTATAGGCATCTTTTAAGCGGAGATCCATCATGAATGCGTAATGTTAACAACTTTTTACATATCTTGAATTTTACTTTGAATGCAGTGACATAAAAACCTTGACTCCATGTCACCACTGAAGTCTACTCAGTTTTTCAAGATAGAAGCTTCCAAAATAATGACACTTTCAGCCCTAACTGCAGTATTTATAAACAGGAGATACATAAATGAACCAGCATTAAACTTAACGTTATCACTTGACAATTTCTTAGAAGACAACAGTCAGTAATATTTTTGTTATTCTTAACTACTTTGTGAACAGAGTAGTTCGCCACAGTTGCTAGATGGCAGGATCCATTCGTATGTATACGAAAAAGTTTTCCATCAGCGTCTCTTTTGGTGGGAATTTTCTAATTAGTTGCATTCAAGTGTTGCATACAGAACTTCAGCACTTACAGAACGAAGTTTAGGAATTTTTGCTTTACGCTGTGAGGGTCAGCGCACCAGACTTTACACTCAGGTTGGGTGTGTCACACTGGAGCTGGTGAAGCAGAGTGCACCCCAGTAGTTGATGTTACACCTGAGCACACATCACAACACTTGTGCTTCATCTGCAGTCTTTACAAACTAAAGAGACAGGTCTCTAACTTGGAGGCTTTTAGTTCCTTCAATTCCAATACAAAATATATATATAGGTTTTAAAGCCACTGTTTTCTTCAGTGTAATTTTCTTGCATCTTTTCATTTCATATAAGGCCAAAATCAGAGACTGCGCTCATATACAAAACATATTTTTAGGCTGAGTTTGAATCCATTCAAAATCTTTTGTTTTATAAGTTGGTTTAATTTATAAGCCCATACTTAAATTTGCATGAACATTTTCACACAATTTTGATATTTTGGACTTCAAAACTGATGTCAATGATCGATGGCGTAAAATAGCTTGAGGTATTGGATTAGTATGCGAGTTATACTTTCTTATTTTGATAAGGATTAGTGAGGGTGTGGTCACTGTGTGATCGCATTAGTGTGGTCGCTGAATGCATATAACAAAAAGTATCTACAAAAATTTGCAATAATATTGTTTTCAAATAGAGTGAGATTATTTTCTATTCAAAAATGCACGTGTTGTAATGTTAAATACAAAGCCACAAGTAATGTTTTACGTTACGAAGTACATTAGTGATAAGAATTGTTATGTAGCTTTTGCAATGTCCATTGTGGTGCTGGAAAAATTCGAAACGATGGTGTACCTGTGATTTCGGAAATTAATTTCCGGAAAAAATATTTTGGCACTAATCAGTAAAAACGCTATCTTCAGAAGCGCATGAAACGAAACGATTTAAGATCATTTTTTATTTCACATAATTGATTTTGATGCATGGAAGTAAATACTGCCGAAATTACTAAAGTACGTCCCTGTAAAGAATGATCTGTACGTAAGTATTTATGACACTTTCAGCATGATTTGTCAACGATTTTTTGCCTATCTACAACTGATCCTCCCGTGTAATTTTTCGTCTGTTCAATTTGTTAGCCAATTTTGTGCTGTTACTTTCTCTAGCTCCCTCACTGTCACGACGTGTAAAGTGCTGATTCTAGGCCAGTAGTACCACACAAAGAGCTCGTTAAGACCAACAGTTTTTTGATGACACAGCGTATTTTTCGTTTCTTTATCGCAGCGTATAATGCCTGTCATATTAATCTGTGGTCGCTGAAAGTTTTCCCTTTGAAAAAGCTTCCTCATGAATTGTGACATCGGCTCTTCCTGGTCAAGAACTATCTTGTAATGAACATGCAGGCAGCAAATAAGAAACAAGATAATTTTTAAACATAAATAACGGGAGTTCAACAATTCATTTTAAACTTCAAATGTCTTTCAAATGCTGTTAAATTTATTTTGTGTAGGCAGTTTATTTTGTTCAAGTGTTGGCACGTTTTTGAAGTACATGTAGTCTCATGGAAACTCAAATTTTTGTATAACCGTAACTTATTTTTCAGCAGTATGAGAGGAAAATAAGTTGAAGATTTATTATTATAGTTCCCAGAACAGCGGTTGCTGGCGCTGGAACCGAGCTACAAGTTTGAGGTTGTCAGTGAAGAAAAGAAAGTGCAAGAATTACGGCACATTCTCTGCAATTCAGCCATATTATTGCTCAATACTTAGCACTTTCTCTCCAAGAACATTGCAAATAAGTATCCTTCCAACCGCTAATTTTATGTCGATGCAGGAATAATTTCAGAGGTCGGTAAAGTTTGCCATAAAACTAAATACTGATGGAAGAAAAGCATTAGGTGAGCATACGCTGGATCATTCCAGTGGATGATGGGAAGAACTTTTTCAACTTACCTTTGCTGCAGAGTCAGTACCGTTAGAGTCATACATGGTGTCTATAAAGTTTCTTTGCGATATGAAAAATTTACTACGAAAAGAAGTAGAGAGATACATACGAGAGAATTATTGAAAAAAGAGAATTAAGCGTTAAAGATTTTAATGCATATAATACATTTCTATTAAATAATGCATCAAACTGTATTCGATTTTTTTGCCAAGCTCGATTAGCTTATTGGCCTCATCATAGTCAGCAATGCCATGGGTGATCATTTGCTTGAGGTCAGTAATGTCTCGTATCTTAGTTCGATACAGGATACCTTTAACATAGGCCTATAGAAAGAAGTCCACGGGAGGGATCTCTGGTGAACGAGGTGGCCAAGAAACTGTCTCATGCCTTCCAATCCACCGGCCTAGAAATTCTTCCATCCCTTTATCCATCAGTATCCTTGTCTGCATAAATTTCTTGTACCTTGCCCGAATTGGCGGATGTGATAGTGAACCTCTTTCATGCTTATGTAGTTCTGTAGTTTTACTGAGTCTGCGTATGCAATTTTAATTCAATAATCCTTGGTACACATCGTGTTTCCTCTTGAAGAACAGTACCTCTGTTTTTTCTTCAAGATCATCAATACGACGCCTGACACAAACACACAAATGCAATGTGATTTAAAACTTTGATACCCACTGAGTACAATAAAACAATAAAATGGCTATAGAGATCTACAGCATGATTTTTTGAAACCCAATTTATACTCTATTGAAATTGTACTTTTAGATCAAAAAAAGCATTATTGATGTTTTGCAATATTCAACGCTTACCAAAGTAAATTCTATTTTGCCGCCATTTCGATGGTAGATACTTGGCAGGAGTCTGTTTGAAGAATTTGTTCACGGCATCTACCCAATTTAATAACATTAAAAAAGGGTGACTTTCTTCGGAACTTTTTAAGACTGATACAAAAAGAAGCCAAAAAGACTTGCTGGGCAGCTGCTCTTAAGTCGCTGACTGCGACCACCAAGAAGTTTCTCCTTTTTTTCGTTCTGATTTGTGATAGCTAGATTTTGCGAAAGCTATGCCGGTATCCTGGTGCCAGCCAATGGTCTTGAAACCCTTATCGTGAAATTTCTGGATTATTTTACTCCCTTAGAGGCTCGACTCATTTCTTTCAAGACGACTGTTGGGTTTTGGAGCTCTTTATGGCTAGTAGCTTTGCCTGCTACCGGCACCTGTACAGCACGTATTGCTGAGAAGTGTTCGCGTCGACTAATACTAAGGAGTGGAAGCAAACTGCTCGTGAAAAATTAAATGGCTTTGTTCTGTACACGTACGCAAAAAATAATTGAATTTTGTTCATTATTTCTCGAATAAATGTTCATAACAACACAATGAGTTTTGTGGCCGCATATTTGAAAAATAGCTGCAATATTTTGAATCCTATTTCTATTGTTTTTGATTGGAATTTTCATGCCGACATTACTGCGTTTCATCAGTGATAGTCAAAACCCAAAAAAAAAAAACTGGAATAGTTTCCTTATGTTGAGCTAGTAGCTTTTAATTAATGTCAAATTGCATAGCGTTCTTTAATGGTTAATGAAATTTCAATGCGAATATTTCACAAAAGTAACGTTACGATTACATAAAAGCCACAAACTAATGCAATTGTAATAAGGTTTGGTTAGGCATCAAATGAATGATTTCTATTCTTCTACCTTCTAAAAAAGTATTTTCTGAACGCCAGCATAACAATTTTTCTCGAAAAGTTGTATAAACGACGACTGCTCTTTTTTCGTTAACTAAGTGCTCAAACGTCATTGAAACCCATCCTGCACCGTAATAATGAATTGGCATTTTACATACTAAACTGTACTAAACTGAGTCGCGGAATCATGCTACTGACCAATGCAGCAGAGGTTGTTAATGTAGTGATTGAAAAATCATGCATTTTCCTTCCAGTGATCCTTTAGTTTAGTTCTTGGGGCTTTCTGGATCCACGACGTAAAAGCAGATTATTTTTTGAAAGACTAATCCATGATTTTGAATATCAGAGAGTGCATGATAATGTTGCGAAGCAAGTGTAGCTTCATACGAGGTCTGTCTAAAAAGTATCTGCCCTTACATTTTCGCGCTCAGTAGCGACACTAAGGCAGTGCCACTGTGCAGAGTGAAGGAGATACCCTTAATGCACATGCTTGAATTTAGGTTAGGTTAGGTGAAGTTATAAGTGTTCGTCGAATTTTGATTTCTCGACTTTTTTTTTGTTTCCGGGTTGCATCTGCACACCCATAACTCATCTCCAGTTATGGCGGTGCTCAGAAACTGGAGTTCAGTGTTGGTAGTGTCCAGCAGGTCCTGTGCAACAGCAAGACGGTCTTTCTGTTCCGCTGAAAAAATATTAGGAAAACAATTCGCAGACACTCTGCGCATGCTCAGATCATCACACAAGATTGTATGCGCGGAATCGTTCCGACCCCAACTTCTGTGGTATATCTTGTATTGTTAAAAGAAGAGCTCTAATTATTTAGATTTTCCACACTCACGACAACAGTTGCATTCAGAGGGGTTTACCAGAACGCTGGTCACTTCCGCCGATGTACGGTCACTTTTGAATCGGTTGAACGACGTCGTAATTTGTATTACCCCATAGCATCGTCTTCAAACGTTTGCTAAATCTTACAAGTTGTTTCTTGTTGAGAATCACCAAGCTTTTGACAAAATTTGATGCAGTACTTTCGCTCAACTCATTCAGTTATCTTGAGAGAAACCAAAATCCGACAAACACTTATAACAACACCTCAATTGAAAGTCAGCAAGCAACGACGGACACACTAAAACTCGGAAATATTCAAGCATGTGAATTATGCCGTCTCCTTCCACTGTGCATAGGGGCGTCGCCTTAACATCACTACTATGCGGAGGAAAATTCGAGGTTGGATACTTTTTAGACAGACCTCGTGAACACAATTTTTAAAGTTTTAATATACATAGATTTTTATTTTAATTATAGCTTTGGTAAGCTTTCTTTCGATCTGTAAACGACCTTGAATTAAAGCTATACTAAACATGTTTAGATTATAGATACATTAGATAGTACCCATGGAAATTCCACGATTTGAAAGTGATTAAAGTAAGGATATATGAAATAAAATACATTTTTCAGATTTCACTAATTTGAAATTATGATAAAACCAAGTGTATTAAAGATTTTTGACGAATTAGTGTGTTTTAAATGAATATTTTTCATGAATACAGAGCGAACTTCCATTCTATATTTTATCTACCAGTAGCATGGCCGTGGAAAGTTCACAGTTTAAATGTGAAAAAATTAAAAATCTATGAAATAAAATGCACTTTTCACTTCTACGTATGAATTAATTAAATATACATACTAATAGAGGAACAGAAACAGAAGTCAAAGAAGTTATTTATTTACTTTAGATTCTAATTTCAGTTCAATAATTTTTCTTCGGTAATAGATTGGAAGAAATGGGACGGGCATTCACAGATAGAGAGATAGAGAGAAAGACATAGATAGAGATACACTGTGTACTATATAAGTTGGTGGGATTTATACTTCTTATCTTAGGTATGTTGACAAATTTTGATCACATTAAATTTTGAACAACAATTATTACGTTAACGTATTATCTTTCTCGTACTTTCATCTCGGTGAGAAATTTGATGCCGTCTATTCACTGATTTTAGTTCCATGGCAACGCATCGGTTACGTGGTGAATTTGCACAGGATATTGAGTCAGTTTTATGAGTCAACGTCAGGCGGAGGACAGGTCTCGGGTCAGGATTGGTTGGCGCAATCGACTACATGAGACCAATGGAGGAAGTTGTCTTGACGTATGGTCCATGAGTTGTCAAGCTGTGACAGCCATCTTCATATAACTGCTTGGTCAGCACTCTTTTTACGTCTCGTCCAATACTCAAGAGAATATTATTGAATCACCGGGTGGAAGTTCAGGCTCTAGGTCGGCTCAGATTCTTGAGGAAATGTGCAACTTTTTAGGTTTGGAGCTTTGAGGCGAATTTGACTGCAGAGCATACAGTAAAAGTTGAAATATTTGATGTGTCAGTGACCCAGATTGGTTTCAAGAGAGATTGCCGTGACTAGAATCCTATAGGAAACTGTTGAGTCACTGGCTGAGGCTTATTGCGTAGCATTCTCCAGGACACTTACCTTCTAATTTTCGGTGTCATCATAGACGCTATGTGTTGTAATACCGTGCACGCAGCTCCCTGCGAACGCAAGTTTGATTGCCTCAATGTGCACTCATATAGTTCATGAATATTCATTTCAGGTAGATTTCTTCATTGATGTAATTCGACACTGCGACGAGTAACGCATCGTACATTTTCAGCTCATACTGAAAACATTCATATACATTCAGTTTTCAGGTTAAAAAGTTTTTTATGCCTTTGTGAAACAAATTAAGTAACCATGAAGATAATACAACTTGAGACCTGTCTCAAAATCGAGTCTGTCAAACTTGAAATTAGTGCAGTACAGTTAAACATAAAATTTTTGCAAAAGTTTCCCATATAAATGAAGATGAAACCACTGATGTTAAATACACAAATTGAAAGTCATTTCTCGAGTAAATGTTTCCATCTATATTTGTTCTGTATGTTAAACAGCAAGCGACGTATTCAATTTTTAGGACAACTTTCTCACCAAAAATGAGATTACCATCATCTTTTTCTCATAGGAACTTATAAGGCAGGGAGAGAGAGAGAGCTGTAACTTGTACACAACATTACAGCTAAAACAAAGAGTCATCAGGGATACTGTAAACGCTCGAAGCTTTTCTTTGTCAGTTTCGGTTTGGCATTTATTGACAAAATAGACTTCCGCGCCGACGACGAACTATCTTATTTGGAAACATTTGTAGCCTCTTTATCTAAGTTTAATCTAAAAAATTTTAAATCAAGTAAAATTTTACGTAAATTCAGATACATTCTATTTTTCATCACGTATACATCACTTTGCAAAATACATTGACTTTAAACATAAAGTTGAGTTTGGAAATTTTAAATGAAATGAAAGGCTCTGAAAATGATTTTTGAGGACGCATAATTTTTCCCTATGAGCAAGAAATAAATGCTTCTAAATATCCTTCACGAGTTATTCTACTTCAGTTGTAATGCTGTACGTACTATGAATCCTACGGAGGTTAAAGGTCGTAAGAATTTTCAAAATTTAAATCTAAAAGAAATAAATAAAAAGAAAAAATTTAGTTTAAACATTTATTCAAAGATTAACATTAATTAATTCAGATTGAATCCCAGAAAATGATGAGCTGTGAACGAGAACTTTGAGTTGTTAATTTTGTTAATACTCGTATTTCAGGAACCTGCTAAAGCTATCGCGCCTCTCATAAAGCCATCATAATTCACTGGACATTTGAACCTCGCAATTTAAACTGACTATGAACACTCTGCAGCAGCATCATTCAATTAGCTTCGCCAGGAATATCACAACCAAAAGATAGAAAGAAGTAAATGAGGTTCAAACTATGCGGTTCTCAATCGAGGAGACAAAGTAGTAGTTACGTTTAAACGCCATGTTAAACCCATGAAGTTTCGTACAGGGTGACCAGAAAAAATGTTTCTTTTTTTATGACTATAAGTCACCATTCTAAATAGAAGGATGAAACAAAATGCATTTGAAGAAGAAAATTTTGAAGTTTTATTTAATTATATTCTACATTCAAATGTTTAGCACCATAGTGAGTATATTTGTTAATATGGTTAGCGAAATTTATAATAATAACATTTAGGATAGTAACATCTATGAAGGCAATAATTTTTCGCACAGTCTTTTAGTTCTGCTATGGAAGAAGATTTACCTCAACAAACTCTTTCTTTAACAACGCTTTACAAGAAAAAATCTACGAGTGACAGATCAGGGGTTCTAGCGGGCCACGGAAAATCCGAACGATAAGAATCAATTCCGGAACCACATCACCGAGTCTTTAGAGGTGTGTGCTGTCGCTGCATCTTGCTGGAATCATTCACCTGAAGAACAATCAATTGCTAGCATAACATTGAAAACTTCTAGATACGTTTCACTTGAAATAATTGAAGCCTCTCTCGTTTCAGGGTGTTCAAAAAAGTATGATCCATAAATTCTGCATGCACTTAGTCCACACCAAACTGTAATCTTTCCAGAGTTTAACGGCTTCTCGATTAGGTTAACTGGTTTTTCATGCGACTTATGCCGAAAATTTTGCTTGTTAGTCATGCTTGAAGGTAGATATAGCATTCATCATTAAAAAGAATGCTTCCAACATATAGCTGATTTACAAAACATAGTTCAAGATTCATTGCACAAAACCGTAATCTTTGCATTTTATTATTAAGATAAAGCTTTTCAAGGCATTGTAATTTAGGCAGAAATAACTTTAAATATTTCTTAAGTATCTTTCTTACTGATTCGTTTTTTGAATTTATAGTGACAGCGATTACACCGTTTGTAGTATCATTTTCAATCAATTCTCTTACAAGGTTAGTGTTTGAAGACTTCTTGCACCGTTTCTGCAACCAGAATGACCTTTATTCATGTTGTGGATGGATCCACCTTGTTTCCATTGATCAAAAGTTGTACTGATTGTTACCTCACCAACAGTCAGTCAGTGAGAATTTTGCACGACTCGTTTCGCAGTGTTAACCGATTCGTATTTTATCATTCGTTCCACAATTAATATACTCGTACGCTGAATTATTGATAGCTGCCCTATGGCAAAGGGTTCCTGACAAATAAATTTTTAAAAGGGAATGAAAGGTGGGACGATAAATTACGTACACAAAATACTGAATACAAATTCAGAATTTTCTCTTTCATACAGTTTTTGTTTCATCTTTTTACAGGGTGCAGCAACATAACTTCCGTTTTTTAAACCAAAATGCATTTAAAAAGAGGAAGTTGTGTTGCTGCATCCTGAATTTGCAATAGTTAGTGAGTTGTACCTAATCAAAAACCGAAATATTTTTTGTCGTCACCCTATACAAAGGCTCGAGAAACGTAGGCGCGTCCTGTTGTACGAGCAGCAACATGAGCAAAAATTGCAATATACTATACAAGGTGTGGGAGCATAACTTCTTTTTTTCAAAGCAAAATGAATTTAAAAACGGAATTTATATTGCTGTACCCTGTATATAACAAAGATCATTAACAACATCATCCTGACATTTGAATGATTTATTTCTACTATAATTTCAAACTGAATAAATACGGGAAGTGATCAAATAGTTCAGTGAACATGTTTGTTATTGTAATATTTCCAATAGAAGGGGGAGCTTGACTGGTGAAGTCTGGAGATAACATCGTACTCGAGTGCAGTGGTGGGTGAAAGAGGTGTTTCAAGCCATACTGACACGATTTGAACATCAGGCGCGTCACTGCTGAGTTTGTCCCGCGGATCCTAAGTGATGAACACAAGGAGTCGCAGCTTGCCATGTCTGCCGAGTTGTTTGAGAAATGCGTTGCTGATGCAGCATTTTAAACCTCAACTGTTACTGGTGATGAGTCACGGGTTTATGGATGTGACCCAGAAACGAAAGTTCGGAGCTCACAGTCCCCAATTGGTGCACAGCTTCGTCCCCCAACACATAAAAAGACACGTATGTTGTTGAAATCACTTGTAAAGGTCATGCTGCTTGCATTCAT
Organism: Trinorchestia longiramus; assembly: GCA_006783055.1. Taxonomy (NCBI): domain Eukaryota; kingdom Metazoa; phylum Arthropoda; class Malacostraca; order Amphipoda; family Talitridae; genus Trinorchestia; species Trinorchestia longiramus. The sequence continues at coordinate 227,295 of VCRD01000335.1, read as the reverse complement.
AGATATGGAAGGATTGGTGTACATTAAATTTCTCTCTAGTGGCTGCACCGTCACTGCCGTTAGACAGAAAAGACCAGAAAAGAGGAGGAATGGCTGACTGCTGCATCATGATAACGCGTTCTCCCACACGTCGCTGCTTGTTCGGCAGTTCATGGCTTGGAAGAATCTAGCTGGGGTTCTATATCCACCATATTCTCCAGACTTGGGACCTTGCTACTTCTGGCTATTCCTGAAACTGAAAAAAACGATGAAAGGGGAGCTATTTGACACAATTGAAAACATCAAATCGAACACGACAGAGTGCTTGAAATTGTTGAAGAGAGAGAACTTCCAGGCAATCTTTCCGACATTGGCAGGAAAGCTGGAACAAGTGTGTATGTAAGGTAGAAGAGTATTTAGTAGATTAGTGACGAAACGTACTACTGTTCATAATTTAATAAATATTTTCACACATACCGAAATTTTTGATCAGTCCTCTTAATTAATACATTTATATCATATATCATTCTTGAAGTTGTTTTGGTTTTTGTAACTAACACTAATTTTATTTTTAGAGAAGTAGGAATTTTGTTTATTGCTAATGTATTTCTTCAAAGAATTGAGGGGAGTCTTATTATATGGATAAGGTAAACATGGCTGCATAAAAATAAGTTTAGTAATGCACGGAAAAAATTAATAAATAGTGTGTAGGAGGAGGTGTTACTAAGAGCATAACTTTTACGTATTATCGAGTCTAGGAAGCTTAAATAGTACAAACTTATAATCATAAATGATAGCAAAACATCCGGTGAGTTTTATTCCAATTTTATAATGCCTGCGCGGTGAGCAAAATGCTACTCGATCCTCGAAGGAAATTACATAATAATTGGTTTTTCAATAATGTAATGTATTTCAATAATGTAAATTTTTCAAAAAAGACAAGCAAAATTGCGTTATTAAAAAATTTAAAAATTAGTTACTAATTAATTTACATATCGTCAAAATACCGGTAAGTAAACAATAGTAAACAGCTATAATAATTAAAAGTTAAGACTTGGACAGAAGAAGACTTTCAGTGTTCATAAAATACAGGTCAAAATAACAGTTGCTATCGGATTTTCTGGGTCGAATCACAAAGTAGCCTACTTGCAAAATTGTTTTTATGCTTTTGCCTTTTATAACGTTATCTCATTTCAAAATCATTGACAAGCATTTGACATTAATGTCATTCGTATTTTACGTAAGACAAGCTGTCCTTGCGAAACATAATCGAATCGAAATCTGCACGGTTTCGCATTCTGATTCGCTTGTATCACATGTTTTTCTGACGGGTTCTAAACTACAATATCATTCACTATTTGTAGCGAGTTAAAGAGTAAACGTTAAGATTGCAGCGTTGGAGTCGTCCGCTATAATTGATGTTTCTGAGAAGCGGACCTATTCAGCTAACCGCACGACGAACGTCGGGCGCGGGAAATCCATGGTCGGCTTCAGCGAAGTCGATGAGAACAATCTTTCGAGGTCCTTTACAGACCCCACCCGCTGAAATGCACTTCACTTGTTAAGCTTTTTAGTGATTTAACTTGACAAAGATGATTTCCAGGGTGTTTCTTTTGAATGAATTTCAGCAAAATATTTCAAAGCGGTCTGAACACTAACAAAAACCAAAAGATGTTAAAACGAATATGGATCTTATTTCTTGACTCTCCGATGAAATAAAATTTAGCTCCATTATGTATTCTTTTGTGAACTGCGAATGACTTATAACTTAAGACAAATGTTAGCCTTGGCACATGGTGTATGCAATCATTCAGGGATAAATATGTACTCAAATTTAGTTGTGATGGTACAATTTTTAGATGCTTTTTTGATAGAAAATGAGTTTTCAATCTTGTTGAACGGATATTCAATGCTCTAATTGAGATTTCACATCATTTCATCGTTTGATATCGGGCATAAGTTCACGGAAGTTATTCTTACAGCTAAAAATGCTTCTTATCACATAACTTCACCTATACGAAATATTGTTTAGTGTTCCATTGTTACAAAAAAGAACGAGGTTTTCCTCAATTCCAAGTAGGTACCAGGTGAAATGGTGCATGACTAGTTATTTTTTTTTGCAAGTCACGTTAGACAATAAACGGCAACTTTTGACCTTCAGATCTATCACGCTTCCCAAAGAACTATTAAGAGCTTGGAATTATGGTCAGTCGATTATTTTTTAGTCTTCCTTCAAGGGCAAATGCAATAGTGATAGTTTTAGCTCTGTGTTTGAGCTCCTATAATTATTAAAGGTCCTGAAAACGAAACTTAAGTTTAAATTCAACTAGACAATGAATATGTCACTAACTTTACAGTTTCTTGTTGAAGCTTGCTTTTTTTCAGGGCTCTCGCATTCTGACTGCTCTCATTAAACATTGTTAATTTTCATCACTGGGTATTCTCTTCTTCTGTTAATCAAGAATTTTCACGAAGCAACCCTAGTCGAGCGATATTCATTTGTATTGTACCTCTGTAGCATTCTGGAGCAAGTGGATATTCTTCAACTCCACTTCACTTCTCACTCCTTAACTGACGATCAATCAATTCCAACTATCATTTGTATTACGGCAATATAAACTGGTGTTGGTATGCAGAGAAAGCTTCCATTATTGGATTGCCTACAGGCGTTTTGCTATACTGATGGCGAGCGTTTAGGCTACAGTAATGAAGTGCCCAGTGTGGATTAACTGAAGTATTGCTACCGCTGCATGGTGTGGAGACGACATCGTCTGTTTTCGGGCTACATGGACTAGTTTTCCAAGCCCCAAATAAACACGACATCGTCTGTGTTCGAAGTATGCCTAGTGCTGGAAGTCACTGCTCTGAACAGTGTCTGGCGAATTACATATTCTGCACAGCACTGCATGCAGTCTTCCTCGGCTTTAAAATTGAATATTCTAGCGCTAATTTGCTTCATTTGACTCAAAAATTCCAACGGACGTGTTCTGTCATACTGAAGGTTCAGCAAAGTTAAGAAACACACGTAAAATTCTAGCCTTTTCAGCAACTGCAAAACCTGATAATTTTAAAATTTAAGGTAATAAAATTTCGTGTTAATTACGTTTTTAAAGTGAAGCGGTTAGTCATTGGCAAATGAAGTCATAAGGTAACGAGTTTTTTGATGACTTAGAGTTTTCTGTTGTTGACAGTATAAAAATAAACTTTTTAACATCCTTGAAATGCCAACAGCCGGAACAATTTTTTTATATTTTCTTGTAACGAGAATAAGCATAAATTGTCTTATGAATCTATTTATTTTATTGCGCATCCAAGGAAATATTTTATCGTAAATGAACAGAACGAGCTCCTCTGTCGCGTAAAAGTTTACTTTTCGGAATTTTAAGTACATTAATAATTTTAAGTATGTCTTCATAGTTTTATTTAAAGTATCATATTTTCATGACGAATAGCGTTAGCTGAAAATGGACAACCAACTTTATAAAATTGCAGGAAATTCGATATGTGTGAAATTACTCGCCTACAAAGAGGGTTATTTCCGATTCCCTCATTACATTATTTCATGTTATTTTAGCTGCGTTCAGATTCACCTCTATTCCGCTGCGTCAAAACAAGTACGATATTTTCATAGGCTTCTTTTAAAACACCTCGATCTATATGTTATTCATTTATTCCTTCGATGCCACTTCTGACGATATAATGCGAACTGAGTAGTAACAAAGTACCTATGTGAAAATGAAAGCTAGACAACACGTTGAGCTACAACTTATGACAATCAATAACGAAGTCTAAGTGCATGTATATATAACAGAAAAGTGTTCACAATCACCGCAAAGATTTACGCGTGTGCTGTTTACGTGGCGCGTGCAAGCGGAAGCTGAGAAGCACGCAGCGCTGCATATCGCCTCGCAGCTCCTGGGCTGGTGAAAGCTGTGTACAACCGCAACCTCCCTGCTGTCTATTGATTGCAAATGTGTGCTAGCATAATAAATTTGTTGGGTTGCGTCAATGCCGACGAAAATTAGCAACGTACTGAACAGATAAAGTTTAATCGAGACTTTCATTCCTATGTAATTGCTAACGTCGAACTTATTTTTAGTTTTGAGAGGTTTGTGGTTTGCGCACGCGCAAGTGAGTTCAAATACTTTCACTGTACTCATGGCAGCAAGGTAGTCATGTCTCGTGAATCGTTGCGTGGGTTTTGCACCGTCTGGAACTAAAAATATACAAGAAGTAATTCCTAATATTTCTCTTTGCAAATTTTCAGTAGAGTACGGATCAAATGAAAAATTGCAATTCAACAGAATTATTCATTTAGGATTCTTACTCTTCAGATCATTTGAATTTTTATGAGTGAGTACAAAAGTCATTTCTCTCTTGAGTGTAGACTGCTAGCAATTTCCAATGTATCCTTTTCATTTACCTTTCCTTGCCCCGAGATACTCATGCGTGTCAAGTGGATTTTTTTTTTGCAATTGGTCGATATATTATCATACACCTACCTGAACAATTAATTTAAATTCAGAAGTGGAATAGAAACGTTTTTACATGTGTGATAAATTCTATTTTTACGACCTCACAGGAATAAGATTTGCTTTATTGATTTCATCTACCTAATTTTAACTCATAGCAAAGATATAGTTTAAATCTCAGTAACGTCAGGTGACAATACAAACACATCTTGAGTTTTAGAATGTGTTTGTTCATACTCGTATAAGTAGTCGTTGATGTTCATCATTCTCTGATGACACACCACCAGCCCAGGCTTGCTTTTAACCATCTGTTTGTCACATGCATGATCATTTGCGTTCATAATAATTTCTTCAGTGCAAATTATTCGGTGCCTGGTTCATCATCGCCGCTAGTTCTTTGGATTTATTATTCGAAAGTTGGTTGTTGATGCCAGTGAAACGAATGGAGAAGTAAGTTAAGTGAACTGTTGATAATAGTGACGATATAATTCTACGCACTTCGATTCATGGAAATTATGATCAATAATACTTAGCAAGGAAAGACAGAAAGAAAGAAAGACAGAGTTCTGCCTGGTTTTATTGCGTTATCTGACATGCACGCACGCATATTTTGCAGCATGACTGAATGAGTGGACATCGCATGGGTTCAGATAAGATTTATCCACTGACTCAGAATAGTTCGACCAAAAACTTGAGTTACATTTGGGAATGAAGATCGCTCTCGGCTGCGACGCGGTTCTGGCTTCTATTAATGCCGGACAAGGAATCAAATGCACAGTACCTCAGATGTTTCGTCTTGGCATTTCCTTTCATGGGAAGCGACGTACTGCTTATATATTGGTGTGACTCTGAAGCCCTTGTGTTTATTCATAGGATGATTATGACTACGGGTTCATTATTTTTCACACGAGGGTTGGATTTGTGCCAAATGAAGCTAAGACTTTGGATAACCTGCAGCAGTTACTACCGTCTTTCCAAGAACCGGGAAAGATATGCTTCGAATGAAATCTGCATGAATGTTTCAGAATAATGAGAATGTGGAGATTTTGCTGAGCCGATTGTTTGATGGACGATAAGCAGTACATGCAAGAGTATTGTTACCAACTGAATGTATCAACTGTAAGCTTCAACTCCTAAAACTTACAGCTTCAACAAGGCCAAGGAAACTTTCGACCTTTTATGTCGTCACTTATCACGCTGGCAGCAATCTCGAGTCTCTTGAAAGCCTCAATCTGGCCGCGGTCGATGCGTGGAGACGAGGCAGTGCATCAAGCGAGGAACTGCAGGCAACTTTAGCTGCGATCCTCCAAGTTTGTCCGTTAGTGGAGCAGAGTGAGATATCCTCACCAACAGTGCCGGGAGCTTGCACCGTCTTTGCATAATTTGGAGTGGATGAGGAAATACATAGATTCTTGTTATGTTTCCTCTCCACATGCTTCAATTTGAAAAGTAATGTGAAACACAGACGCAGTCGAACGTATGGTGCAGAACATTTATTCTTTGGATTAGATCTTGATATTTGAAATAACCTTTGCATTGTTAAAATTACGTCTGAGTACCAAATGACTCGTTTTGTATTTGGAGTACACTAATAAAACACGATAAGAATTGATTGCAATCTGTCTAATGTTGCATGAGACAGTGAAGCAATTTTTCTGCGTCGTCCTTTAATTTAGCGTCCTGGTGGTTGAGTTTGCCCAGTCATGCATGCAGCAAAACTTTTCGCTCTTAACTTGCCTCGCCAAAGGTCTTGTGTAACCTTGTAGAATTTAACTGCACTTGCAGGAATTGGAACGTTAAAGAGAGGGTGATTAAGAATCGCATCGGCCGTAAATTAAACCGTGTTCAAGATACCCACTTACACATATTTGGTTATCGGTAATTTTTGTAAATAGATATTGAAAATGTTGGAACTATTCAAACCTTTTTTCTCTAAGAAACAACCCCTCCATGTTTATTTGAACGGATCATGAGAGTTATACTTTTAAAAGAGATACTTTGTTAACGTCAGGAACTATTGCCATGGAAGTAAAGAGATGCAAGACTGGAAAAGTAGTGCAGCGTTCTGGGCAAAAAAAAAACACAAATATTAATATATGAGCCCCCATTTTGATGGTCAATGTGTCAATAATATCATTGTATGAATAACTATTTTTGCACATGAATTCATACATGGTGGTCTATTCGTAATTTGATTTTACGCTGTGGGCCGGAGATTTCTAGTGCACTTAACGTATGCCAAATTTCAATAGTTAAAAACTAATTGCGTTCTAAAGTACCTGACGTACTTTGGAACACATCCCGTGTGAATTTGTAATTCATCCTAGAATGAATGTTTTTCTTTTTTTGCAGATGTTGTAGTACTGACAGTCGGTGAAGGAGAGTCAGACGCCCAGGCGAGGCTGCTGAGGTCTGCAAAGGTGTTCCAGTACACCATCCAGGTGAGCTGGTCCAGTGAGATACTTGTTCAGTTCCACTGAGACCAGTTCTCTATGTTAGGTGGCATCGTAAGATGTAGTATGCATCTATACTCAACATGCTTGCATTATTGTCTCACTAGTATTGTGAAGAACTGTTCAGTTATTTTTTATTCAAAACTCGTTAAATTATCGAACATTATACTAGTAGAGACATTGAATTATGTTGTATAAATTGTACAGTAATTTATATAAATATGTATTTTCTTTTTTTAGCAACCTCAGCTTATTTCTTGTTGCATACAGCTTGTTGCTCTTGAATGGGATATTCTTACCTCTGCTGTCAGGGTAACCATTTGTAGAACTGAAGCATTTTTAAAGGTAAACAGACTTAGTTGCAGCTTTTGTGTGAAAGAATCAAGGTTTCGGTCTTTACTTTTCTTTAACTCTTAGTAATATTCCTTTGAATCATTTTTTGAACGTGTGAAAACTCGGTTATGAGTAAAAGTTCGTGATTAGTGTCTTTGTTGACAGAGTTCTCATCCAATTTGGGCTTATGATTTATTTTGCTTCATATCTGATCACCCTGTGGCTGGGGGAGTTCGTATGTGAGTCAGAATGTACGAGCTGAAAACTTACAAAATGTTCCTCTGTAGGTGCTGGGTCAGGACAACAAGGGACCCGTCACCGATGCCGCCAAACTGAAGCTGGTCCAGGAGGCCGTCACCGCCATAGCCAAGAACCATCCTGATCGCCTCGTGCTCTTCATCGACGGGTGGGTCTAGAACTAGTCCCTCAAAGTCCTCGACCTTGTGTTCATACTGACGCTTCCTTGAAACCGTAATCTGCTTCCTGGTCCATGCCATTTGTGTTAGTGTAGTAGTTTCATGGTTTTAATTCGATAGCTGTTTATAGCTGGTGAGAATAAACTCCTGATAACGAGGTACCCAAATGGTGAAAACATCTATACAAGAGGGAAATTTCATGTTTTTTATTAGATTATTGCAATTGAAACAGTTGCTTTGCTTTGAGATAAGATGACTGAGCAGACGACAGAACTAAAAGGAAATAAATGGATCTTGAGCAGCTGGAGTCATAATATATCAGACCATGGCATTTGGTTGTCAATAAACTGCGATTATTTTTCACTTTCTTCGCGGGTTTTAATTTCCCAATACGAAACGTTCATCCTTATTAATTATACATTGCAAATAAGAATTAACATTGTGTGGGTTTAAATCCAAAAGTAACTTGATGCACTAACTAGAGCTGACGCCGTGCTGACGGCGGGGCCGCTGCGTGTGGTGGAGGAGGTGACCAGGGATCACGAAGGCATCGGAGGCCCTGTGAGGGTGTTGTTGTCAGCAGACGGCGTGTGTTGGCCGGACAAGAACCTCGCCTCAAAGTTTCCTAAGCTGAAGGTGGGACGCCGCTTCATCGATGCAGGAGGTGAGCAGCCAATCGGCCAAGAAGTAGTCTCTCTGGCCGGAAATAGCTAGCGCACAATCGAAAAACATTCCGATATTAATGTCCCGGAAACCTTTCGGGAGATTTACTCTTTATCTTTGTCCCTTGTATTTTTTTAGAGTATTAGGTGGAAAGTTGGACGTACTAGGGTAGAGTTAAATTTTTGAACTTTTTTCTCTGCACCAACTGTTTTCGAATAAAGTTAAAAGTTGTACAAACGAACTGTTTTCGACCAGAGGGAATAGTTGTGAATGGGAGTATGGTTGACAGTATTTTTTTATGTTTCGAGAATCTATTCTCACGAAGGTGTGTGTGTTAAGCCGAACATTACAAGTTCGAACATTACAATCGAAGCCCTTCACTTGAAGCAAGTGCACTGTCGAGAACAGGCCACACAAAACGGGAATCCTGTCACTTGTTTGGAGAGCCCAGGAATAGTACTACAAAGCGCAACTTAGTTCAAAACTAGTTATGGTTATATTGACCGAGCTCCTTAGGGCTTTTTAATTATGCTCGATTAAAGTTATGAATTCTAATAAGCGTTAATTTTTCACCTCAAACAGGTGGAACAATGAAAACATGATCTTGAACATATATCAATGGGGAAGCTCATTCTCAAGTAGGTTGCTGGTAATGCACGTACGAGTATGTAGTCTTCTAGATCGGTGGAGTTAAAGACTTTTCCGATTTATATCAGCTAAATATTAATCAACAATCAAATATTACGAGCCAAGGAAAAAAGTATTTAGTTTTATATTTGGAAATTTGAACGAGGTTATTGGTAAAAATATAACAGAGTTGGTCGATCATTCAATTTAATTGAAAATTAAAAGTTGGTGTCTAAATTCAATTAGATTATTACGTTAAGATCGTCGAGTGAGAGGAAGTTTTGGACTTCGTTTCGTCAGAGATGTTATAGCAATGTCATTCTACCTTTAATTATCAAGCCCCGAAAAATCTCATACAGTTTTCTGAATAATCATAATTCAAGAAACCACACAAATTTTCTTAAGTGCTTTATATGTTATTTTCCGCTAGCTCCTTATTTCTTTATTCCTCATTTTTTCTTTTAGAATGCTTGCGTTTGCGTCAGCAATGATGCGTGAACCTAAGCAGCTTTCTACACCTGAAGCCTCGAACTAAAACAAGGGAACAAAACCCTCTGATATTTTGATAAGTTACGATCACAAACAGAAGTCTGGATTCAAAAGATGTTCAGAGATCAATTCCTACATTAATAGCGAGAATCCAATGATCGCAAGCTGCAGTTTCAGTCACGCACAAGCGTCCACGTTCCCCGTCCAGGAAGTCTGGCTCGCACCCTACGTCCAATTAATATTGCGTCAGACGCTTGCGTTGTGAGACGTGACCAGACCGACTATTTTTTCATTACAACAAAGTTGGAGTCCATGGAAGAGAGCCGACGTTTCACTTCTGATGTTCTGATCGAACCGTTATTATCGAGTAATGTTAAGTACGTAGATACATCGTTAACCTACAGTAAAACTTAGATGCTATTTTCAATGATCAACGTTGATGAACCACCTTCAAACTTCCATTTATTTTTAGGTTGGATAGGCCCCACGTCGAATGCTTTTGTTTTTCATACTGACGTTGAATAATAAATGAACTTAATTGAAAACTCACAATTAATTTGTTTGTACTTCATCATATTGACTTTCAGCAAAAATTTGCTGCCAGTTTTGTATCTTAGTTATAATATTCAATAACTTTTCTCTAAAAATTCTACAAATGCTTGTGCAGCATTCGTAGGCCCTGCAGGCCACCTGAACCGCATCCTGACGGAGGCAGGCAAGGGCGAGAAGAGTCTGCAGGAGCTCTTCATTAAACTCTACCTCAAGGACGCCACGCGCAAGAAGTTCAACATCGCCATCGACCACACCAACACCCTCTTCCAGAACTTGCACGGAGCCACAGGTCAGCCCCCACCATTTTTAAAAATTGTTGTAGCCACAATTTTTTTAATTACTTGTATCCAATGAGATACAAAAATTATTTGTATCCCATTTGTATATGTAAGTATTCCCACGTATCCCACGCTCAGTTCATGAGCGGAATACTTACAGATTAAGTGTGCCTGTCTGTTGATGTTGTACTATGCACGATGTCACAATGTTGGTAAGCATAGTTATAGTTTATGTTCACGATGATTTATAATATTTTGCGAATATTCTCGTGCTCTGGACCACGTACGGCACACTGCACCAATGGCGAATGCAAAAGTTCCTATGATGCAATATCACTGTTCACTTTATTTCAAAATTGAGCATTCTTCATACATTTTTAATGCGAGAATTTTTCTATTTTACTATAGTTCTTTTTTTTGAAAAATTTATTTCACCCCATTTGTTCATGGTAGCATGAAATCATTAACCTTTTGTTATAACTTCATTAAACCTCATATTCGATTAGTATCGTGCTCGATTTTACTTCATCACTACTGCTGCTAAAAAGGGCATGCTACCGGGAATAAAATGTATCAGCCTAACTCAACTTACGTTAACTCTGTCCACACCTGCCTGTGTACTCTATTTGTATGCTCGTAAAACTCTGCTAGGAATACACATACTTTTGTGGAGGGTTCTTAAACTCTCAGAAAGAGTTTAAACTCCTGATGCTTTTGTTACAGGAGAACTGGAGCTCAAGTTTGTAGGAAAGGAGGGCTACCTGCAGAACACCGTGTACAGCACCGTTCCCCTTGTGGTGCGTGGCAACCGCAACACGAAAGTCATGCTCAACACCTACAGCAACTACCTGGCTCGCTCCTGGAACCCTGTTGATGGTTGCCGGTACGATACTGTATATGTTTAGGTGACTCAACCAACAATATTTCAGGCTGCTGAATATTAAAACAAAACTAACGTAAATGCCTTAGAACATCTAACTGGCTTCTATGGAGACTGTTGACGGTTGTATAAGATATTCGTAGAAAGACTCAAAAAATGTTCTAGTAAATACTGTCGATAAAAGTAAGTCTTGATAGAAACTAAAGACTGTTTTGTGAGTCCAGAGAATATATAGGCGGCTGCTGGTAATAGTGTGGTAGTTATTAGGAAAATTCAGGTTGTGTTGGCATAACTTGAAAAGATGACGTCACCAGTTATTAAAATATAAATATTCCTCGTCACTGCCCTCCAAATGGGTAAGTGAACTTGAGCATTTAGGCAACAAAAAACTCGTTGGCGCTCAGACAAGCACCTTGACAATTATAAAGTCTGAAGTCCTGTGAACATTTCACTGCAGTGCTCGCCAGCTCTCACTGGTCCACTCTTCTTGAAATTAGATTTCATGTTTACAGTAACGTGAAAATTACTTTCTGTGAACACTACTTTGGATGCAGTAAAACATAGATTTTTAGTCTAAGTATACATGATTCTTTGTGAGTGTACTTATGAATGAATATTTGAAGTAATTAAGAATTTACACATAACGAAATCCTAAATAGTATCCTCGGTACACAGGAGAAGAACTCCAGTTTCAGTTCCGTTTCTCGATAAACTTGGGTTTGTAAATGGACTTTTTAGTAATAGTAAAGTTTAGTAAGTTTAGTAATAGTAATTTTCCAATAGTGAATAAGTTGTAGGTATGACGGTATACATACCATCCGATAACATTATTATTCTCTCTATTGGCTCAAACTGTTACATATAAAATAATTCTTTTTATCTAACACTTCAGAGTCCACCTATAACTACATTTAGTATTGCACTTGCTATTAGTTTCATTTTTCAGTTTGAAATGATACATAATTCTGTTGCGTTGTTGGCTTGAGAATTGCAAGTTAGTTCTAAAAAAACTGTATAGTACTGTTTAACGCTTAATTGATTTTTATTGACTAACTATTAAGCCACATGATTGCCTTAAGCACAATTCAGTCATCCACTTAATTTGACGATGACGTTTTTATTATTATAGAGAGTGTTGGGAGAAAATGCTCCCCATCGACTCCCTGGATCCTACCCAGTTCCCTGTTGTGACACTAGCCATCTTCATCACGAAGCCCACGCCTTTCCTGGAAGAGTTCTTTGAAAAAATTAGTGTCCAGAAGTATCCCAAGGAGCGCATTCACCTTTACATCCACAATATGGTGAGACCCTATACTATCTAGGCAGCCGTGGTGTTGTTTGATGTCGTCTTGATTTCACCATGGCCTAAAAAGTAAGCTAAAGTTTTTTAGATGATTGTTGGAACAACCGAACTATCAGGTATGGAATAAAAATATTCTGTACGTTTTGCATAAGAGACTGAAACTAAGCTCATGCTCCATGATCAGCTTCTTATACTTTGCGTTATTGTTTCGAACACAAAGTGGTTTCTACCATTAAGTAATACTATCCATATTTCAAATTCCTGGATCAAGTTATATCCAGGGTGTTTCAAAACAATTGGCCCAATTTGATTCTAATGCACATCTTAATAGTATCATAGGACAGTTATGTATAAAAGTGAATGGTTTATAGTAATTTACTTAGTTTCATCAGTAACTTTATAATTTTTGTGTGTGTTCCCCTCGCTGCATGAACAACATCAAAACGATAGTTGATTTTTTCCTAAATGCCTCTCCAGGCGTCTTCGTCCATTCGGCAACCGCTTCTTTGATTCTGTTTTCGAAATTTTCCTATGAGTTGTCAACTGTGGGACAAAAAGACGAGCTTTGACATATTCCAAATAAAAATAAAAAAGTAGGTGAGTGTAGTGTCTGGGAATTTTAAGTGCCAAAATGTAGCTCCCAGTCTTTGGATCTCGTACGACCTATCCAATGTTGAGGCGTTGTGTCGTTCAGAAAACGTCAATCTACAGGTGCCAAAATGGTGCTGCTTCATCTTATTGATGAACGCAGTTATCGGACTCTCTATTAACTTCTACAAAAGTCGCTGTTTCAACACTTCAAAATAGGTTTGAACTGAATTTTTCTTCGGAAGAAAAAGGACCTTAAGCCTTTCTCTGAGAGACTGCACAAAAACGGCCAAGGTACAAAAAGCTTGAGAACTGGGAGCCTGATAGTGTTTTTTCAAATTTCCATGTCCGCTTTTGAAAATGGTATGTGGTTCATTCACAGATAAGTCATATTTTCAGAGTTATAGTGATTTCAAATTGGATAAACTTTTTTGAATCACCATGTACAGGGTGATTCAAAGGTGGCTGAAAGTAAACGTTTATAACTCGAGAAAAAAAGGTATAGAAAGGAGAAACAAAAGCCATAAGAAAAGATGGATGTATGCAAGTTTCTTTTTGTTTCAAACGAGTGCTCGAAATAGTTACCCTGCTGTTTAAAACAGAGATTAATCTGTTTTGGGAAATTTGAGATTACTGCAAATAGAACTTCCTGGTCAGCAGAAAATATCATTTCTCGAATAACTTGCTCAGGGGTGTTGATAGTGTCTGATTTCACTTTGAAGCTTAGAGGGAAAATGTCAGGGGACCTAGCTGGCCATGGAAAGTTAGATCGATGGGAAATGATATTCCTGAAGCAGTTTCTTTGCCAATACGTTACATACAAAGATGTGTGTGAAGTTGCACTGTTTCACTGTGATTAAACATTGGGATGCATGTCGACAATCATTACATTACCTAACAGTTCAATATATGTTTTTGAGGTCACGGTACAAATGTTACCGGTATCAGCCTCTTCAAAACGTATGGCTCATACACTTGATGGAAACTTCGGCCGCGCCAACTGTCGCCTTTAGTGAGCACAGAGGATTTTCAAACATCTATACCGGTTTTTAAGAACACCATTTATATAAGTTCTGTTTGATAATGAAAACTTTTAAATAAATATGACTCTCATCGATAAAAATTATGGTGTGAGCATCTAATAGTCCTTTTTCGCATAATGCATTAATCCGGTGACGAAACTGTAATCTTTTTTCGTTGCCATTATCCGAGAAATACCGTTTTGTAAGGTTTCCAAGCATTTGCTTCACAAATAAAACCTGAAAACATATCCTTTCATGCGGTTTAGTTGCTCATTCAGCTCGAACATTCGATTGGGAACCACTTGATTAGGGATTGAAGATTTTTTATCTCTGTCTTCCAGGCTGAGTTCCACACGCCAATGGTAACCGAATGGGTGGACTCTATAGGCCGCCAATACAAGACCATTAAGTACATCTCTGATGATGCAGGCGCCAAGGAGTGGCACACTAAAAACAAGGCGATGTGAGTACCAGCTGAAATTAATGAAAAAGTTAGGAAGGTATGAATACTACACGGCAAAGCAAAGCTACATGTCAATATAGGGGATATGTATAGAAACAGTATGCGGTAATCTAAACCTCATCATGGCGAACTCGTAAAGGTAAAATTGTGGAGTATTTTTCAGAAGCTTTAGTTCCAGCAAAAGTTAACTTGACTACATAGCAACTAGTCACAATTAAAGGTAATTTTTTAAATCGGTGTGCAAAACGAAGATACCCAATGGTGTCATCTCATTTCTTTATCCGTGTACTGTGTATTATTTTCACCATTTTACAATTATTATGGTATTGGCTGGAAGTGTTGAGACATTCTGCATATTTACCTAAGCATACTATATTCTAATAGAAGAAAGGTAAAAGTATTATTTCTCCATGATGGATTTGCGTTAAATGGGTTCAAGCATATATCATAGTTAAAAGCTTTCAGCAACTATATTCAGGGCTGAGTAATGCTGAGATTAAAAGCAACAGAGGTAAAAAGTGTGGAACTTAATTATGAGAGTAATCATGAGATGAAATGCAACAGGCTGCCTCTACACCTGAGGCAAAATATCGTGACAAGAAATGAAGAGGCACAGCTGAACTTTTGTTGTTGATAATGAAAATGTTCATTTCAAAGAAGAAGGAAATATCCATGGGGAAATGAACAGTAAAGTAATTGATAAAACAAAATAATCATATACACTAAATGATTTTCCTTTGTGAAAGTGTTTTTTCTTGACGGGTTTCATATGAGCATTTTAGTTTTCATATCAATAGATGTTGCTCGTCACAAATGCTCTAAATCGAAGTTTTCAATATCAATGTCGTACTATTTTCGATTTTATTCGCACTTCGACTCGTAGAACGGGGTCTTACGAGGAACGCGCTTGCAATTCTAAAATTTCATTTGGTTGGTGTGTTTTCGAAGCTTGATTTCCCCACTGAGCAACCTCCTACGGTCTGCAAAATCAAAGAACAATTGCACCCCTTTATAGCAGGGAATTTGCGATGTTCAATTTGTGTCATACGCTGGCGCCGTGCGCCGCTGCGGCGGATTGATTGCATCAGCCGCCGCCGCATTACAGGTCTCTTTGATTGTGTGAGCTTGTTGCCGCAGGGAACACAGAACTGGAATTGTTTCGCCTGCAGATAGACTCGCATGTAACCTCACAGGCAGCTGACGTACATCTGCCGGTGCTTACAAAAGGAATTCCTTCATTTTACTGCAATTTAATCTACTCTTGCTTAATGAAACAATATATTCGCGTTGTGCTCGGAGTGCAGGAGGAAATTTCTATTCTCCCCCGTGGATATACGTTTTTTGTTGAATGTTTCTTTTTCTGTTAAAGAGGACTTGTTTCCGAAGTAAGTTATAGTAATTTGTAATACACTAATGCCATTGTGGTTTTTGAGTGTTCTCGTCTTTCTACAATATATTGCTGAGATTATCGTACTTTTTCGAAATAGTACTGTCACCTTCATTTCTTGACAAAGATTATTTATTTCTGTGTCGTGTAAATCAATATTACGTAAAACGCATTTCAAACCATCTCTTGGGCGATTTTCGAAGTAAGAAACCGTCAGTGCAAACATAATTGATGTTGATAAAATGTCTCTACAAGAATAGTTGCGAGCTATAAATTTGGAAGAAAGGCCGTCTATTTAGACCCATTTTGTTTACAATGTTGTACAAATCCACTTCTGACACTCGTTCTTGCTTCAAAGAACCATGTTTAACACCCTGAACCAGGATCGTACGCAATTTTATCATGTATAGAATTCAATGAAAAAATATTGTTGATCGTTTTATCCGTCCTAATAAATTAAAGGCAAGATTCACTCATGATGAAGGGCAATTTCTAGTGAATTAAAAAAATCATAGTCCTACCTAATAAATTTTTGACGTATCCAAATACAGCGTCCATCATTGAATCTTCAGTAGAATTGAAAAATTAGGTAGACGATCAAATTTTATCTGAAATATTATATTAGAAAATGACTAATAACCGTTAAGTGTTGCTGATTCTGATGAGGCCGTGTCTCCAGAGACCATACGTTGGACACAGGCAGCGACTTCCTGTTCGTGGTGGATTCCCTCGCTCACCTCGACAACCCCTTCTGCATCAAGCTGCTCGTTGAACAGAACAGGTCAGCAACTGTGCTTATCTAAAGCACTGTGAATACTGAAAAATTTTAGCCGGCTCAATTAATCAATACCGATTTATGTGGTATGACCGAGAAATTTTGATTAGTAGTTTGACACTTTTTAGGATCAATTTTATCAGTCTCTTTTACTGGAAGAAGATTTTTAAGCTTGATAACCAGTAATTGAGCTATTAATTTTTGTAATCTATAATTATTCCAACCGATGTGAAAAATTTGGGCACTGGAATCGAGTTCTATCTCATATTGCTACCTGGAAACTTCATTCACGATAGTTGCACAACAGAATTTTTGTATAATACTTTAGATATACCAAAATTATTTGATATGGGTTTGGATAATACTTTAATTACTATATTTTAATTCCTATTTGATTTGTTGTCAACAAAGAATGTGTCTTGCAATGATAGCATTGTGTTTATAAATGTCGTTTATACTCATAATTTCAGATGAAAGATAGTTTGTCATTAATCCAGCAAGCAAACGAGGTGTAAATATACGAATTTATAACTAGTAGTTTACACAGCACAGAACCTATAACTCAAATCCTAACAAACAATTTCCTAATGGAGTGACTGACCGCAGGTTGGTGGTGGCTCCTATGCTGGCTCGGCCCTACAAGCCGTGGAGCAACTTTTGGGGTGCCCTCACATCTGACGGCTTCTACGCTCGCAGTGCCGACTATGTCGAGATCGTCCAGAATCAGAGGCGGTGAGTCTCTCTGCATAGTAATGCAAAATAAAATACGTAGTAATAATAACGAAATGCTGTCTTAAAATTGTTGTAAATGTTTCAAGTATGCACTAGTACACGACAACGTTAGCATGATTATATTTTTTAGATGGTTATTTGTTTTTGGCGGTCCAAAAGCTAGAGAAAATTTGGTTCTTGCTAATAATGGAACAATTTTTCTTCAGCTCTTTTTTTCTTCGTTACAAGGAATGGTCATGTTTTGCATAAATAGTTCTATACAATGTGTTAACTTCTCGACACTGGTATTGTAAATTTAAGTTCAAGCTTTTTCGTTGTTAGACTGAGTCCATGAATAAGACTGATTTCATATACACAGAGTATATGTAGAAGTAAATCTTCCGCACTATCTAGAACTTGTGGTCTAAACTTATTATTAACAAGAATCGAAGTCAAAGCTTTGATTTTGAATCAATGTTAATAATTAACATCATATAAGAAAACATTTGATATTAGCTATGATTGTATAATGCGATCGTTGCAAACGTTAGGGTTAGAAACTTCGACACCTGAAGTTCAATTTGTTTCTGATCCTTTGAAGAAGCTCCAGCTTAAGAATAAACTTGCTTTCTCCCTAAATCAATACTGTTTTAAGGTTAAAAAGAGAAACAACTACGTGGCGTGTCCGAGCAGAACATGTACAGTACCTTTTGGTATATGGCGCCTAACTTTCATCTCCGTTGTGCCCTCAGTGGCCTCTGGAACGTGCCCTTCGTGAGTAGCGCCTACATGATCAGCAGCAAACTCTTGGCTGACAAGGAGCGCAAACCTTCCTTCATTAACAAACTTCTGGAGCCAGACATGGCCTTGTGTGCCAACCTCAGGATGAAGGTCAGTACATTTGTTGTCAACCTTGCTCTGCAGAAGCTATAAGATCGGACACTTCCAGCTTGAGTATTCTTCACAAGGTGTGAAAGAATAGCTTGTTCATGTAAAATTACATTAGATTTGTTCGCTTATCTAGGTATACCATTTATCCAAAAATTTTATTTTATGTATTTTGAAAATTGTTAAAATACATATTTTCCAATTGTTATAAAAACAATTATATTCAGAATTTTTTTGACGTATATTTACAATTACTCGTATTTTAATTTTTGAAGGAATTTGAAATAGATACAAGATTCAGACTCTTCTTATTATTTTCGTATGATGAGATTGATTGAAAAACTATCTCTCACTTGCGCCATATACTGGGTATGAACCATATACTGGTCACTCTTGTTAATTTGAAATGCATAAATTCATTCAAGAATAAGTCAGCGTTTCGAACACCGATGATCTGTTATCGTATATAATAGCGTGCATTTTTGGGCTAATGCAAATAGAGGATGTTATAGACCTAAAGGAGGGTCTTTTTTCTGCTAGTAGAGGCTGTTATACTTGTTTCATTTAATTCTGTATTTTCGTATACTACGCTTGTCAAGACATTTGTCTTGATAGCTCCCTTCACCCTTGTACTGATTTATCTTTAATTTGTATTTTTATTTTTAAAGGCTTTGTAATAATAAGATGTGAAAATTAAACCTTTGATATACTGCAACTCCGCTTTGCCTCTTTGGTATTTCAATCATAACTCAAAACATATGTGACTTTCGTAACCCATTTATCGAATTTTTTTCATATGCAATCACAGATTTTATTGAACAAACTGTAGTTTCTCAGTTAATTACAGTAATAATTTAAATTTCAAAGGTCTGAAGTTGATAGGAAATAAATTATGTTTTAGCTTGTGTTTGTTTATCGGTGTATTGTCCTTGAAAAGTTTGTTATTATTTTTACAGATGCAATCATAAATTTCATGCATCAGTGTTCTGTTACAATATATGAATGTGAAGCCTTTGAATTACAGTTGTCTATTACAGCTCTAACTATTTATATTAAAATTTACATCTTGATAATTCGTAACATGTTTCAACCTTTTGTTCTCATTTTTTGGTCTTCCTCTGATGTGTAGCATCCAATTTTATCAAACGCAATGAAACTTTCAATTCATTGTAATGACAATTAAATTTTATGGACCATCAGTACAACACACTCTGCGGTCGATCAGTAAAATAACAATTAGAACTTGAAGTCTCACTCTGACTGATATTTTTAAGTTCAAGATTTTAGCCGTACTGCTGGAAACTCAAACTATAACATTTTGTTGTATGAGAATTCTTCCAAAGCGAAAGCTCCGTTGCAGTTCAAGATGTGCCTTGTAATTTATAATATTAAGCAGTACCTGAAGGGAATAAGCTTTTTTCCGCTATGAGTAGAATACCCAATACGTAAGGATTTACAATAGTAGTAGTAATAACAAAGTTTGCTGACTTATGATGGTGTCATTAGCCGGAAAATCGTTTTAAGATTTGAAAATCCATTTCCTTGTTTTTATGCTGCCCTCTGTGATATATCGGAATGAATTGATCTTTTTATTTTTATGCATTGGAATCTTGCGGTTTTCTTTAAAAAAGTTCTAGTTCTTTCAAAACAGACGGCGAGGTGTCCCTAATTCGAAATTGCCCCTCCATCACGCAGAAACAGATGTTGAATTATAGTATCTGCCGATTACTGTGACCGAATAAAATATTCGGCTTAATTTTTCGCTCATTACATCAATATTTCACTACGTGAGCGCTGTGAAGCGGTACATTGACGTCTCTCGCCATTGGGAAATAAAAACAGCACTTATGCCCATAAAATATTTAGAAAATTGCTGCTATTGATTCAATTATGCACAGTAACAATTGTGCCTAGAGTATCTCACGATAAGGTGGCCTAAATTATCTTTGATTCTTCTAAGCAAATTCTTGTAGGAAAGCAGTGGGGCTTAAAAACATCGTTTGAATGTCTCCAAACGTAAAAAAAATTATTTCTAGAGGGAAAAGGTACAAATTTGACTCGTTAAAGAATATTGCTCGCTTCCATTGATCCATCACATCACCCATCCCTGGTTAACCCTGCACTATTTTAACCTGCTAGTAATATTTCGGGGAAAAGCAGGGTTTTATGAAAGTTGTCTTTTCACGATACTGAGAATTGCAAGAGTTCATGCTCTTTTCGCTTAGAACTGGGTTTCTTTCACAACTACTCATGATGGAGGAATTTGTCTAGGCTTCGTAAAATTTTACGATGGGCTCATCATGTTAGCTCTTGAGCAGCAAAAATAATTCATTTGCTTTTATGACGGGAGCTCCAGTGAAGCGTGCTAACACGATGCATAATTTCTAAATTCCCTGAGATCATGCACATAAGCTTCAGTTATTTGAGATATTTTCAAACTAGTATTCATGGTTTAAATTTGCTATCCTGAAAGAAGCAAAATATACTCAAATAACATATGAATCGCGTTATGCTGTTCTGAAGCGTATGAAAATGTTTGTGAAAAAAATTTCTAAATGTTTCATGAACTTTAATTACCTTTTTATAGCCTTGGTTGTAGATGTAGAACTTTTAACTCTCAGGGCATTATCTAAGATATATACATTTAGCTTCCGTTTAAAAGTTTATGTTTTTTTGAGAACGCATGATGGTCCTTGGAAAGTATACTAAATATGTTGCTCTGACAGGATGTGTTCATCTACGTAACCAACCGCCTGGACATGGGTCACCTTCTGAGCGCAGATAACTTTGTGACCAAACATCTGAAGCCGGAAATGTGGCAGTTGTTCGAGAACAGATGGGACTGGGAGGCGCGCTATCTGCACGAAAATTATTCCAGCAGTCTACAGGAAAATGCTACCATTGCTATGGTTAGTAAACATGAATGGTGATATCTTTAGTTGATGTAAATATCTTGATTCAGGCTTTAATTTACAGTGTAATAGCAGTCCCAGTGATATAAAGGCTGCAAATAACGGTGGAAATGAGAAAGCTAAAAAGCTGCTGTAGTTTTAGTCCATTTTCTCGTAAAACCTGTTCTATTTATGCAAAATATATTTCAGTTATAAAATTATTTGCTAAACACTTTTACAGGTGTCCGTATTTTCCCGTGCTCTCCGTTGGTTTTTATCACTTCCACTAATGTGCGCAAAACTTAACTTGGTTAGCTATGATCCTGTAGCTAAATTGAGATGAAAAACAGGCTTTATTCATATGTTAACTCCCATAACTTATTAATTTACGACTCTGTTGCAGCCTTGCCCAGATGTCTACTGGTTCCCGCTGTTCAAGGAACGCTACGCGCAAGACCTGATAGACGTTAACGAAAACTACGGCGGCTGGTCTGATGGATCCCACTATGTAAGTACAATTTTTAAGTGAAATAAATACTTATCTCAGATAATGATCTTAAAATATGAATAATTTCTATCTTAGAGACTTTCTTTTGAGTTCTTCTATGATCGATTGACGACTTCAGCACTCTGAAGGCTGAAGCATCATGGATGCTGGAGAGCTCAGACGGAAAGGACTGTCGTGCATTGAGTCGGCTGCTCGGAGGAGCGTTGTTCTTGGCACTTTGTTTCGAGGAGTGTGTTGTTAGTTGAAATTCTATTTTAAGAGAATGCTGAAGTCACTGATGGCTATTTAACCGTGATGCATGATGTACTTTAAGATGATGTATTGCTTTAGGGCATTTGTACCGAATCATTCCAAATTTTCAATGAAAGAAAGTTTTACTATTTGCTGAATCATTTTATGGTTATACATGTATGCCTATAGAATTTATGTCGTAATTGTAGTGGATATCTAAGAAGGATGAACATTAATTAGAAAGTTACTGGTCTGAGAGCTCATCGTGAGATTTCATCTAATTGACATCGGTGCCAATTCAATAACATTACAACTCAGGCTTTGACCATGATGCCAAAATTTTGTTCTTGTTTTACTATAACACTTCAACCTCATAATTAAGGGTTATTTTTACTAGGATTATGCAACATATTTTTAATTTGCTCATCTAAAATCCTCCTTACACTGAAAGAAATTAATCTTTGTATTTAAAAAGACACTAATAAAAAAATCCTGGAAAAATCATCAGCCAACATTACTCCTTTAAATTGAAATTTTTATAACTTGCAGGACAAGCGCCTGGAGGGAGGCTACGAGACTGTGCCCACGGTGGACATTCACATGAACCAGGTCTGTTATCATTGAGAAAATATGTTTTCCAGTCCAGGAAGCGCTACGTACCCATGCATAAGATATATTTCCTTAAGCCCCGTGTGGGTGTGCTTTCAGAAATAAAATATATTCTCTTCAGCCTGGATGTGAGTGTGCTTCTAATAACGAGGGGCTAAATGTACTTTTATGTACTGAATGTTTTGTTCATAAGCCACAATTCAAATTGAATACATTCAATGCACACTAAAATTGAATCTATTGTATAATAAACCAAAAAATTGACATCAAGCAGCGAATATAAACTTACTAACATTTTGGAAAAATATGTGCAAAGCTGCTAAAGCACTATTTGAAATGGTATAGGATTCTGGAATGAGCTAGAGTACAATTCTTTTGAAATAATCTTTCAAACAAATACGGAAATAATGATTCAAGCATATTTATTATCTTATACGATATTATTATATAACATAATTAATGAAACACAACCGAAGGGAATTAATTTTTACATCAATTACAATTGTGAATGTCCTAAAATCCTACGTAAGTTACTACGTAGGATTGAGACCACTGCTTGTTTACAGATCGAGTACCGGTACGAATGGCTGGAGATACTGAGGGCGTACGTGCAGCCACTGCAACTCAGGGTGTTCGAGGGCTACAACAACGATGTAGGAGTGAGCATCTTTCCATAGAATAAAGCCTCTGGGCAGTAGTTCTTTTTGGCTTTCAGGTTCCTTGCTAAAGTCTGGAAAGTGTTTGGTGTTTTTCCCTGTAGCCAACGAGTAAATGGATCTTTGAGTATCTTGGGTTGTATGGATGTCCGTATTCTTCAGGTGTCTCTCTATACATAGAGTTGTTGTGGAGGAAATTAAAGGTTCCAGAAATGGGTCTTTCACTCTATCGGTAATGATTTTTTCAAGCAAGTAGAGGCTTAAAGTTTCACGGAAGTGTGTCTGTACGTAAATCAAACATACAA
The DNA here is from genome assembly GCA_006783055.1 of Trinorchestia longiramus. Taxonomy (NCBI): domain Eukaryota; kingdom Metazoa; phylum Arthropoda; class Malacostraca; order Amphipoda; family Talitridae; genus Trinorchestia; species Trinorchestia longiramus. Next base: position 203,816 of record VCRD01000335.1, on the reverse strand, counting down.
GTGAAAGATGGCCAAACTTTTAACCACGCATCATAATTCATCAGGATTTATTAACCACATTTCGAAAATGGGCATATCCGGTAAAATGTTACAGAGCTTCATGAATCACTTTATTAAATTTGAATCAAAATCATATCATTTATGGAATTTATAATTGTCATACGGGAATTGTCATACAATACATATTTTCGCACGGCATGCATCGTTTGATAAAGGACTGGTTAGAACTATGGTTACAAACACGCACATATATACACGTTTGTACCTTGTTAAATTTCTGATTTTCGTTCAACCAACGAACTCACACTCTGATTTGTTTGTACTTTTATTTGGTGTGAAATAATAAGGACATAACTAATTTCCTTTGCCAATTTTTCTTTTAAAGTACCCGCTGACTAATATTATTTTAACCTGTTTCGCTACAAATGAACAGTAGATAAAAAAGTGTACACTACTTTCAAGTCTATCTTCACGATGAATGTATTTGATTTCATTAATGTAATGATTGAATAAAAACGTTAAAAATTATTGTGCTTGTACGTGTTCTCTTCAATGATAATTTTTTTATTCCCTATACGTGTCTTGCTAGTGAGACCTGGCGTATGATACTTCTCAATACCAACAAGTAGTCATTTCATCATGTCACACTCTAAATGTTGTGATTAAATCAGTTTTATTGTGATTATGCATCATATCATCTCATTTTACTTGTGCTTTCAGGTATTTATTTCCACAATTCACTGATTAATAAGTAAGTGTACTGTTTGGAGTTTTCTTTTATCGCTTTTCGGGTATCATTTTTAAACAACCTGTGCACGCGACTTCGTCTTGTTATGGTCTTATTTAGCTTGTGTATTTCATGTTGTTCGAGCTCGACTTACTTTATTTGATGGCACAGCCTCCACAAGCGCTGATGGCGTTCACAGTCCGCTACAAGCCTGACGAGCAGCCGTCGTTGCGACCCCACCACGACACCTCCACCTACACCATCAACGTCGGCCTCAACAGGCCAGGCATCGACTACCAGGTCAGAATGAGCTGGTCTACTACCTTTCTTTGCTATTCCTAAACACAATCATTTTTAGGTGTCGGATTCCGTCGTTATAACGTGCCGGACCCAGTCATTATATGGTGTTGGACCCAAGCATTATTAAGGGTCGGACCCGGTCATTAATACGTGCCAGGCCTAGTCAATATTAGATGTCGGGCCCAGATTAGGGGTCGGGCCCACTTTAAAACACATTGATATTACACTGTAAAATATTGAAGTCAAACACTATAACAATTTTAGAGAGTGGTAACCATGCATTGATGTGGAGCGATGGATGACCACTTCACCACCTTCCCAAATTCAGTTGAACTTTATATCTCATACGGGTATTTGATTGTCTAGGTTGTTTCCGGCTAGAAGGAACAGTCATGAGTTGAACACATTTCCATTATTTGAAAGTGAAAGTTCTGCATTGAAGTTTCTCCTTTTATTTATCTACCACTAGCGAAAATACCATAGGTATGAACAACTCGAAAAGGTCAATGGGCAGTCCACTGATTTTCTCCATTAGGATCAATTACGGACCTGCGCCAGCTGGCGCTTTTGGAATTCCTCTCTTGCACTGTCATGATGATCAGCTTGTGAGTTAGGACGTTGTTTGACAGTGCTACGTATTTCATTGTTACTTAGATCGTTTGATAAGAATATCAAAAGTAAGTTTCATCCTAAGAGTTCTCCGTATCCTTTTAGTAGTAATGGTAAAACCTCATTTTCTGGTAGTTTTAGAATCATGATTTTCATGTCATAAAACGTTTTTTTAAAGTAAACTACAAGGAAAGTTCAAGTATAAATGTACTCTAGTGTAGAACTCAGTAAATATTATTGCCGTATTTTTTTTGCTGGTGTTCTTGATCAATTTTTTCCAAACGACTCAACCGACATAGAAAGAATAAACAAATGTTCTAAAAGCATAGTTTAGGGAAAGTGTTAGCAGATTCAACATATATGACACGAATTGCTTATATTTGCTAATGACACGAACCGGTTCAATTGCTCAGAAATAACCCGTAAATCAAGTCGAAGAATATAACTTTTAATAATAACGAAGACTGTCCGGAAGTAGACGTCTAACCCAGAAAAAAATATCGGATGTAAAAGATTTCCACAAAAAGCAAATATTTCTAACATCCCAAAATGCACTCTAATCCTAAGTTTTGTGCGAAGTTTCAGCGTATTAATTATGCTCTAATGAATTCTCGGCAAACAATTTAGCCTAAAGAAAGCGTTGTCCCATGTTTTCACGGAAAGAAAAATTCCTCAAAGTTTTGGGGGGTTGATTGCCCTAAGCTCTAATGAAAATTATAATTCCAGCCTATCCACAAGACGGCAGAACCTGCACGAGTTAGACGTTTCCTCTGTTGCATTCACTCTCTGCCAAGCACTTCATTAATTAACTAATTTTACTAAGCCAATGTTGCTAAAGAAATTTGACTAACCTCATTAATAACGTTGTTTGAAGACTTCCTCTTTTTGCGTAGAAGAACCCTGACACTGCTACTCAAATTTCAGCCTGTATTCAAAAGTATCCGCTTCCAGGCATCGCCTTCGTTCCAACATTGAATTACATCGCGTGTCTTTATGGAATCTTTGGGATAGTTTAGTTAATATAATATTATTAGGAGCGAAATACCGTAAAATTATGCTGTAGAAGGGAGAAAATTCAATTTGTATAAATATTCTTTATTTCATAGCTTAAAAGTTATTTATTGAAGTATATTCTGTTATCATTTGGAAGTTAGATTAAAATATTTTGTTCAAAGCTTTCAACAGATTTGCGTTGAGAACTTTACCTCTATTCTTAGATGATGCTAAATGCCTCAAAATTCAGTAAACTTTAATCAAATCTTTGTACTCGCATTTGAACAAAATTGTATATGTAATTTTAGGTCACCTCACGGGTATATAGGGCTCTCGTCGCAGAGCTCCCTATATCTTACATGCATTATCATAAATTACGACTCAAATCATGAGAAGTGCAATAGCTCGCAGTTACAGAACATCTGATCTATCTTCGAAGAAACACTTGCTTATTTTGTTGAATGGACCAGAAATTCTTGAACTTTCGTTCCAGACAACACTTAGATTCAAAACCTTTGCCATAAATCAACGATTTACTTTGATTTACATCGAGGACTTTCACTCAGAGTCTAAATTCATTGATTTAAATTTCGATCTAAAATATAAAGAAACACAAACTTTGACTAAAAACGAGACCGATCAGAGTTTAAAGCTCGACACGCTTCTATTATACAGTCACGCAATATGATTGCCTGGATTGACACAGTGCTATTGTGCGTCATTACCTGGAGAGAGAAAAATTGGAGAGCTTATGGCTTTAATCCGCCTTTCTACGTAACCAGCTATCGTTTTGATCTGGGGCAAAATTGCTAAAGTGTATCAAGTGTATAAGCTTCGTAAAATAACGATATAAAGCATAGATATTAGACAAAAATTGTCTGCTTCTCTATGAGAGAGTGGTCTTGTTCTTTGAGGAGCAAGACACTAGCCATTTTGATACCTCATGGGGTATGTTATTTACATTTTTTTGTGCCAGGTGTTACTCCAATCCTTCATGTGTAGTATCGATAGGGATTTGAAACAAAGGAATTGAGAATCCTATTCCTAGGCCTTTAAAACGGATTACTTAATCAGTTAAATGGAAAAGTTCGATGGAGGCGCTCTGTCTAGCTGCATTGTGCTCCCGAAATTTTAACAGAATGTGAAAAATTTGAACCGTAAAGAATAACTTTTTTTACGAGGGCATGATCACAGTAAGGTTAGAGTCGATGACTTCGTGTTTTCATTGTCGTACAGGCTGTCAAATTTATTGACCAGTATGTACTGCATGCCTTATCAAATTATGTACGAATATATGTATGTCATAGTATTTCCTCTCTGAAGCCCTTACTTCAATAGAGTTCACTTCAGTTGTTTACAACAATGGGATTTCAAAATTTTGACTAACAATTAGGATCAGAAAAAATATTAGCTGCGAAATTACGTATGCCTTAGAGATTAGGGCACTGAAAAAAGTAGGCTAGAAAAATCTGTTCATGTACAAAAAAAATATTATCGGCCCTTATTTGTCAACGATAAGTTTAACAACGATGTTTTCAATAATTCTGAAATTATATGAAGCTGCTTTGAAAATTAAGTTCCTCATTAAAATTATTATTGTATAGCAATTAATTTGCTACTCAAACTTCGACTCAATTTTAAACAAAATGAGGGAAGTTTGGCGGCACTAACTCTGTTGTTTTCAGAGTATGGTATAAAAAGATTCTTTGAAGAGTACTGCTACTCGTATTTTCTTTTGTTTTAGCCTTTATTGCTTCATACCATCTTTCAGTGGCTGGAAAACACGGATTTTTTTGGCTTAGTTGTGCATCAAAGGCACTTCAGTTTCCCACCAGTCATCGCTCTAATCTGAGTCATGGCTGATTGTCATCAAATCCATTTTTTTGAAATTTTTTCTTTGCGGTCCACAGTAATGTAAGGCGATTTTCGACGCTGTGTTTGTATATAAAGTCATGAAATATCGTGCTTAGCAGATCCATGCTAAAGACTTTTAACAGTCCTGAACAGTGTTTTGGTTGCACAGAAAGGAACCAACAAGAATTCTTTAAAGCACAATTTATAACTTTTTATCCATAATTTCTTACTCTGTCAGTTTACTTCTTTGCTTGTAAGCTGCAATGATTCCGCTTAGAAAAATGCGTTCATGTTTCATGTTGAAAACGGACAGAGTGAACTGAATTATTAATATTCTTATCTCATTTTTAACAAGTTTGACATAAATTCTTGACAATGTCCTTCAATTTAATTTATCCTACATCTAGTCCCAGTCAATCTAAGACAACTTTTTATAAAAGTACACTTAACAGAAAACTAATCATGGTTTTAGAACACGTTCATGTGAAGTGATTTTACATCAGCTGCTATGAACACACATTCATATGTTTCATCTTACTTCGACATTCTGTTTCATGCTTGTACAATTGTTACAACTGTCACAAAATGTTGACCAGGGTGGAGGATGCCGTTTCGTACGCTACAACTGCAGCGTCACGAACACGAAGGTGGGCTGGGTACTCATGCACCCAGGGCGCCTCACACACCTGCATGAAGGGCTCCCCGTCACGGAGGGCACCCGCTACATCACCATCACCTTCGTTGACCCTTAGAGCGAGGGCGTCGTCTCGTGTGACAACGGGACACTTGAAAGCCTCGTTTGAAGAGGAAAACAAATAATAAATTGACTTAAACTTTTTAAATATTAGTATGGGCTTCGACATTTTCGAACTTTTTGAATATTTTTCAATGATTTTGGGCAGGAGCTTTCGTTATTGCTGTAAGCGATGAATTAACTGGAGAAAAAGTAAAAATAATAGGCGATCATATCTTGCATTTGAACTTTACAGTCGAGTTGTGTTAAAGGCGACTTGCTGAGGCCATCCAGGATATTTTATCATCATGCAATGCATCTCAGGTCAGCGATGTGACACAACAACTCGAGCTCCAGGAAGCAAGTCTTTAGGCCTTGGTTTGTGTCGTTTCGTAGTTTTGACAACGAAATATTTGAGAAAGTTTTAATTTTTGACTTTGAAATATACGCCAGCGAGCCGAAAAGCACGACCAAATTTTTGCCATCGGTACCAGGATTGCATTATCTGAAAAATATGTTAATGTTTTCATTTTGTAGGAATGATTTTTACCAGAAGTATTCATGTCAGTCAAATAGCAATTAAAACTAATATGTTGCTCCTATTTATCACTTTGAATGAAATCAAGTTACAGTTTAAATTGAACACTCGTCCGACACTTGGAAAAGCTTACCGAGCGTTCAGTTGATGGTTTATATTTGACTAGGTTGAATCACATCTTCTCTTTCATTCACAATCAATTGTGCCGAGCAGCTGCAACAGTAGCAGCTGCAACAACAGTAGCATCTGCAACAACAACGACAGCAGCTGAAGCTTCGTGGGCTCTGCAAATGTGAACGTAAACCGCTGAGTGGTGCTGGCGCTGAGCAAATTTGTGCTCAATTTTGGGCATGGAAGGGAGAAAGAAAAACAATCCTTGCATGGTCTCGCGGCGGAAGATAACTGTATTTTAGGGGCAACAAATTACGTGCAATATATTTTCAGAAATATTTTCTAAGCTTGCAGTATTGACTGTGTTTGTTTTCGCCAATGTGATACTTTTATTTTTTAGTAAACGTACTAGTTGTTGCTTCTGCTTTTCGCTCTATGTTTGATAGGGTAGTTAGCCCTACAAAATTTCTGTGGAACGTGTACATTTATTTCGACTGAGACTTTTTTTGTCGTCAATGTCGTACCATGGACGAACTACAAATACAATTACATAGCATTTGTGACATGTACGCTCATGTACTCGTATTTCGCAAAATTGTTCTTGTTCTACACTGTACATGATCTTTTTTTCTTTAATTGTATTACAGTCCATTATTTTTCTCCCGATTGATTTGTCATTTACAGTGTGTGTCATGATTGAAACATGGTTCGTATCCAGGTTTCCATATGATCTTCAGCCCATATCTAAATGTTGTCCATATGTTTGTACTTGTACTTTGTATTATTATTAAAATTATAGTCTCTTTAATTATGATGTGATGGCTCTGAGCTCGGAGGAGTAAATCATTTGAAGGACGCTTGGATTGTGTTGCGATACCTTCACTAGTGCCTGTTCACTTGCTCACCCTACGGTGTATTTATTATGTTTGTGTCGCGGTGGCGCTTCCAGTATTGACTTCTGTGGAAATATCACAGGGTTGACTGTTGACTGCGTTTGTCTTCAATCCTTTGTTAGAAGATTATCAACTTGGAATCGTTGAAAAGTACGAAGAGATAAATGTGAAAAATATGAAACTGAAACACTCAGGGAGTTCAAGTTGTTTTGAAATTCAAATGATTCTGTTTTCTCAAGGAAAGTGAGAGTTTTAGCTAGTTTAATTTAGAAGAAGGGTCAATAATTCACTTACATCCTTTAAATTATTTTAGGAAAGAGCATTATCCGAAGTAATTATTCCATATTACACCGTCAAAGACTGAGCACGTAAAAGCAGCAGGCATAAAAATGTTATTTCACATGAGAAAACAACATAAAAATCTCACTTGGACCTTCAGCCGAGTAAAAAAAACAAATTTCCTTTCATTAATATTCCATTCAATACAGTAATAATTTATATCTATCTCACAGTAGTGCAGTTGAAATCATAATGTTGATTGAAAACGCAATTAGTTGTCAGTCGACTGCCCGCGTCGTAGAATTATGGATTGTCAGTGACAACAACCTTTTATATTATAGCATTTGAAGAATATATTTCGTGTAGAGCAACCAAAATTATTTAGTGATTTTCAGTACATTTACATCTTATAGCAGACATTGATATGCAAAGACTTCGTATTTCATCATTTTTTTATGAGTTTATTGATTCGTATGTTTTTTAATCAGTTAAAACGACCAGTTCAATTTTTCAGTTTTTTACCAGATAGTTCTCATTTGAATCGTAATCACCAAGACATTACATATATATTCTACATTTGAAGAAACAACGAAAACAGAATTTTGTACAGAATCAGTAAATTTTACTAACTGACAATGCGCGTCCTCACACCTCACTCACCACTATGCTGAGGTCACCAGCTTGAATTAAGGAGTTACCCCGCACTCTGCAGCCACCTGACACTCCCCTAATGAAATTCAACTTACTTGAACTCTTTGAGCTATAATTAGATGGCTCAAATTCTGAAAAAGTTTGTAAGGACAATATTGGGTGATAACTCTATGTGTTCAATACTTTTTCAAATACTGAGTAAAATGTCTGAAATTGAATTGAAAAAATTATTAAAAAAATATATATTTTAATTAATTGATTACAATGAGATTAAAGACTTTTCATGAAGATATGTGACATTGCATTTCCTTTCTGATTCCGTAACTTTGGTTACCAGATTTTTAAATTATTCCCAATAAGCGAAGTATCCTTGTACGCAAAACACGTGAGCACGCCAGCAATGTCAACAAAAGAATATTTATGTTTTAATTTTCAAGATGATTTAATAGTTTGTAGACTAAGCTCAATAAAAGCTCAAGGTATCTTAAAGGATAAATGAAAAAACGATAATCGAGCTCTCACGAACAGCTGTTCTGATGCTAGAATCAATACCTCGATAAACTTCATGGAGGCTGAAACTCGGCGTCCTTGAGGGGCCTGGGCAATATATATTGGATATTGGAATGTACTGTAGTTGGACCCAATACGTTCGCAAGATTGTGGAAAACTAATTTCCTTTTCATTTGCTTTTGCTGCGGCTCATGTCCGATGTTAATGGTTCCTCTCAAGAAGTTTGATCGGCGGTGGAGTTAAAAAGATGACTGCAGGCATATAGTAGTGCAACCTCTCTATTTTCAGAAAATCAACCATTTAAATCAAAGTAGATTTTTCCAATATCGGCGAACTTGTACACCTGTCTGAGAGAAATTGATTGCATTGAGTACGGTACCAGTGACTTACAAAATCAAAGTATATAAAAATCATTTAAATTTAAACTTCCTTGTATCTGAAGCCATTTCTGAATGTGTATTCATCGCGTGGGAAAATTAACTGCTGCTAACATACAGTTATTTCATATGAGCTTCTTGCTATTATGTGAAATTAATTTCTATTAAAAGAGAAATGAAACTCAAAGTATAATGTCCATCAGAAGACTTTTCGAGTCGCATGTGTGAAGTATGAAAGGAATGTTGCTACTCTGAGTCTGAGACAATTTTTCCTGGTATGAGAAATCTTTGCCTAGTCTAAAATGACTCTGTTTGGTCTGACATAACTTTGATTGGTCTGAAGTAAGACTCAGTTTATTTGTTTTTAACTTGTTTCCTGCTGACAGAAATGCCAATCAAAAAATTGAACAGGCATGACATTGGCTATCGTAGCTTCGAACTGTCACATCCCTTTTAAAGCAGTTGATTTCCCACCAGCAAATGTGCATAGTGCATGTTGCTTGAATGAGATTCTAGTAAGCGTAACCTGAAATTGGAAAATTTTATCAGTTGTCTTTGTTTATGTTATATATTTGAAATTGCTATTAAGTGATCACATGAAATGTTTGGCTTTATTAAAGAATGATTTCAATAATACTGTGAAAAAGCATAGGTGAACATTATTAAGCGAGTCAAGAGGCAAATACTCCAAGTAAAATGAAGTTGTAAAATTACTTATGCACACTAAGCAAATCCAGGTATATTTAGTGATACCACTTCGTGGTGCATCTAACATAGCAATAAATTGTTGACAGAAGATGCAAACAAGAGGAGTATTGTCAAATCGATGCGTAGCAGAAAAATGATTATGCCAGCTTTGAGGATCAAATACATTGACCAGTTTCTGCATAAATAAAGTTTTCGAAAATCGGGAATATAGGGTGGGATGAAAGCAATCAGCACTGTAGAGAACTCGTTTGTATACCAAAATATTTAAAGACAAGTGGACCACAAGTTACAGCTTGCAGGCATTATTATACGTCCATAACGATCTTCTATTGTCTCGAGCTAACGATGTGCTGATGAGACAGGGACACAATGAAGGCAGTTCAGACAACGCAAGCGTTCTGGAGCTTTGCCAATGGTCGCTGATGACTGCTAACAAAAAGAGGCAGGAGACAAAGACCTACAGTGGTGACAGTTAGACAGCAGCGGACTGAATTGCATAACAGGTCATTTGACTGTTCTCGAATTTCAACACTCAATTAATTATGCAAAAAAATCAACATCCGTGGAAGACATAGTCAAAGTGATCTGACTAAACTACATATAACAGGGAAGCAGAGCTGCTGGCTACAGCAGGACTATAGAAAGCAGTAGTTCCAGTAAGATTTAGCTCAGTGTTGCATATTAGAGCAGAGCTAGAAGTGACTTTGGGGGACGTGCTCTACTTCACCAACTCCAACATCTTGTGTCCAAACTTCCAATATTCCAGTCCAATATATTATAATGAGTAGGAGCAGGGGAATGCAAGCCATATTAATAGAGCCACATTTAATATCAAAGTTGAGCTAGGTGATCATATTAAGCTTTTATTAAGGTGTCTTCCAAAGGGCGCTGCGAATGTTGCATTCAGCAGTTCGAGGAGATGCATGTGGCTTGCAGTGGATACTAAGGGTGACTGCTTCGTGTAAAATCTGACACACAGATATAAGACATATCAACCCATGAACAATTTTTAAATCTATTCGCGTTGGACTGTGATATGCGGTTTTTATTTTGAAGGCTAGTACTGCAATTTATGAGAGAAAATGTAAGCATTCAAAAAAGGGAGAGGATGCCTTTAGTCTTTCAGAACTTTGAGCATTGCACTCTCAACTTTGAATATTACAGGCCATAAAACTGCTACATTTTCATTTGAGATATTTGCATATGACCATAAATATTTCCGTCGTTCATTGACATATTGACCACTGAATGAAGAACCAGTGTGCAATTTCTAGAATTATTTAGATACCAGATATTGTTTTCGTGGATCGGAAGGTTAATCGTTTTGTGAAAGAAGTGAAGTACAGCAGACGACTTGTCCACCCTTTTATTTGTGGTCGGAGGTTATCATAAAGGAATGCATACTCTCATTTACTTCCTGGCCCTTTTAAATAAATTTATTTCTTATTTGGAGCTAGAGGATTGAACCCTACACTCACTTGAGGGGATTGTTCAGTTTGCGTATACTTATAGCATTCGTCAATGAATTTTTCTTGGGTAAGGTTAAATAATTTTTTTTAAATTTTCATTTACGTACGACAGAGATGAAAAATGCATGTAATAATTTCTCACATAATAACTTCACAAATTGAAACTAGTTTCCTGTTACAGTCAAGCACAATTTAGTAATTTTCCTGGCCTGAGGTTTTCGCTACAATTTCGTTCAAAGCAAATTACGAAAGTAAGTTAAATTTACGTAGTAAAATCCGTAGACTTAATACTGTAGTTGGATTCGTTCCTGAAAATATTAGGAAACCAGACTTCAATTTTGTTATCTTTATACGTGCATAACCGGTTTTCTTTACACGTTTACTATGCTCAGTTAAGCAACTTTTAATTTTGTAAGAAGTTCATTCGTAGTTTCATGATAATTTCTGATGAGTAAAACAGCGTTCTACGTAGTACATCCGAGGAATGTGAACACAAACTCATTACTAGAGAGGTTTAACCTATTAATGCCGACAATCAAGTAAACCTGCCGCATCAAAAAGGTCATATAATTTCGATACAATATCGCTAGAAGCATAGTAGGATGCTGCAACTTGTTCAGAACACACTCAGTACTCGCCTCGCGGTTGGATATTATTTCTAATAATAACCTTCACAGTATTGAAATTGAATCACTTTTTTCATGAGCAAAGTTGCCTGTTCAATTAAGTTGAAACTATTCCCGAAGATTCTATAGGGTAATATGTCATAGGGGGCAGAATTTAACATTCAGACAGAAGACTAAAGTTGCCTGTTCTTATCGAATGGATGCAAACAATCACAGACTTAGAACGGTTGGCCTACGCTGCTGCTTGTATGATTATATTTTAAGTTCGTTTTATTATTCCCCTCAGAAAAATTATTTTTCCATTATCATACACTGATTTTCGTTAATTCTATGACACATCTATTTTAGAAGCAATTTCACTTTTCCTCACAGGAAAATGGAAAAATATTAAACTAGACGCAAATGTAGGGAACAAGATAACAGTAGAAGTTTAGATTTAGTCAGACCCAAAAAAGAAAGCATGAAGCACTGCATTTGCAGGCGACACACAGCAAATGATCGTTTAACGTTGCACTCGTTTTAGCTTCACTTAGCAAAGTCTGCTTCCTGTCCGGTGTGACTGTGAGGTCTGCCTGAGAGGTCTGAGTGCGAGCTGCGAGGTCTGACTGAGAGGTCTGACTTCAAGCTGCAAGGTCTGGCTGGAAAATGCACCTAACTGGAGACAGAATTTTTTGACCCATAAACCTCATGCAGAGGAATCAAAGTTTTGACGTGGCGTTTCACTGCATCCCTGAATTGTAGGTCTGGAAGAAGAAAAGCTCTTGTGACGCCTCCTGATCAGTTCATGGGAAGTTGAGTACTCTGGCTGTAGGATAAATGTTTTGATATCAACTTCATTAATTGGTGATACCACATTAATAGCTGGAATCACAGCTATTGACAAAGACAGCTTTGATTGACAAAGATCAATCAAATTCTTTATTACTTTTTCCAACTGATCCTCACGATATTATGGTACAATTCCACAATTGCACCAACTGATTCTAGTTGACAGCGTTTGAGAAACTGCTCTGGGGTGATAGGGCCAAAAACCTCAACAGAATTGCTCAGGGTTTCTTTAAAGGCAATAGGCCTCTTGTTCCTCGAAAGTTCGGCATGATAAAAATTTGAACTTTCTGAAGGTTTTTGTCTTAACAGCACCTGAAATTAAGTCCTTTATGAGCTTGATGCAGGATTCTGCAACCAATTCCAATTTACTGCAACCCTTATAAAGCTAATCAGACTTTATTGACTATAAAAAACATTTTTCTCTTGGTTCAACTTTGCCCCTGTACACTTGAGAAAATTTAGAATAATGTTCACCCTAGGCGTAAATTATGAACCAAGATCGGAAATGCCACATTCTGCAAAACAAGACAATACGATTGGCACGATCATAAGATTATTTAATACGTTTATCGAAAAAAATTAATTAAGGGTATGACTCCACATGAAGGTCGATAAAATATACTTTTCACTCTTAACAAACCATCGAAGTGAAATACTCATTGACACGCTTCATCGAATTAGAAATATTGATCTCAGTTTTTCGCGAGCAACACAAATAGCAACAAAATTTAGGGTGAGAAATTTCTACAATGGAATTATATCAATCTAATGCCATCAGTATGGATATAAGAATCTGAATCAGGCTTAGAAAGCATTCCTACATTTTCTTTTAATTTTGATCTTAAATTTTTAATGAAACTTGGGACTTCATTGTGTACACCAAAAATCTTTGAAAATGAAACTCAGCTGTCTAGAAGGTTCAGGTTATCGCTTGTGGTAGTTTTTGCTCCTAAAAATTGGGAATCTCAGAGTGTTTGTAGCTATCTACGATCATGGCTGGATTAGGAATAACATAAGACAGAATATCTCCTATGTTCATCCGTTGTAAATCTATTGGGAGAAAATTAAGTGATGCAGTCTCCTGAGGGCTTAAATACCGGAACAATGTTCAAAGAAAAATGTTTTATTTCCCAAAACTCCTGAATTTTTATTGATCTATTCATTGCAGCCGATGAACGCTTTTGTATTTTTACCATATTTGAACGAGTCAGAAAAGTGTTACCAAACTATTTGAGTATTGTTGTAGGTCAGATCTGCTTATTGGTGCAAGACATTCATCACTAGAAAGTTCTCAGTAGGAAATCTATCATGACCTTCACTGGAAAAACTGGATTTCTGGAGAATGAATGATTTCCGATTCCAGGTACTTGCTGACAATTTTGTTTTTGGGCACTACGAAGCGACACGAGCTCATTTGGAAAGTTTGATCATAGATTGCCCCACATGCTATTTTGCTACTACATGAAAATCTGATCAACTTGTAATTACCTGAACGCTCATCAAAAAATCTGGTAATTTGTATGCTTGGTGCTATGTTAGCTTGTTTTGCATACTATGTACTGAAACTACAACTCAGAAAGAAATCGAGTGTCAGAATTGAAATTTTTTCCACACTGAAATCTAAGCTGAAAATTCGTGCTCTGTTCAAGCGTGGATCAAAAGAGTTATTCAAGTCTAACTGAGGTGAAATGTTTACAATTTTCGTTCTCATACCCAGAAAACCAAAAAGCTTCGCTACACATGCAGTCTTAAACTCTATAAGATTTTAATTTATATCAATTTGTAATTCCACATTGTAAGTCAAAAAAGACAATAAGCCAAAGAAGCCAGGGGTAAAAATTTCTTGTAACTTTTCTACGAACATGACAATCCACGTGAGCCTGTCGCATCCAAGACACATGTCCACGTGTGTCAGCAAATACCGGTCTATGTTGAATTTTTCGCCAGGTCTGTAGTCATCGAAGCTCTGATAAATTATCATGGAATTATCTAGTCTACGTTTTTTTAGTGAGGCACTGGATCGTAGTTTAAGCCCAGGAGAAGATTAATAAGCCTTTTGACGTTGCAGACATCTCAGCTCTTAAAGGCTTTCAATTTTTTTGTCTATTTTCCTGAATCAAAATAATAATTTCGAATAAATAATCATAACCAGAGTAGGTGAGTATCTTAGATCAACTTCAAGCACCTGCTCTGAAATGCCACCATGGAAATATGCTATGAAAATAAGGCTAGCTTTTAAGAAATAAGAAACTTTATAGATGTTATACTACACATGCAAGATCAGGTCACCTCAGAGCAGAGTCTCTGGTTACGGGTGTAAAGGCCTCACGTCGGAGGAGTCAAATTTATCGCACCAAACTTAGCAGAAAAAATAAACTTTGTTATTGATCCATGGACACAGTCTATTACGGAGCATGCAAAAATTCAGTGGGCTAAAATAGAAGAGGATGAATATACTAGAGCTTCATTTCAACCAGGACAAAAAAAAAAGATACGAGGGCGGAGCTTCAACAAGGGAACCTCAGCCTTGATTGCGGTTAGCTACAGTCAGAAAAGTAAACAAGGAAAACTGAGGACAGTTTCTCAATAACCACTGAAGAGTGTAGATGTAAAGACCCAAGTGGGGGTGTGATAAAAATAAAACAAAAGTTCTTTTAGAAACGAGAAGTCAGCTTATATAAGGCTATAGGAAATCAGCGAAGGATCTGCCAATTAAAGGAATCAAGTATACTGCACCACTGAAGTAATAGCCCGATATCTCTAAAAAACCTGGGGATTCTTGACGACTGATCGAGAAAGGGTGAGCCTTACGTGCAGCAAATGTTATAAAAATCCTTCCAAGGCTGAACATATTCCTAGGCGGATAACTAATTATGAAGTGAAATCATCATTGTAAGGCAGATGGGATTGTTAAAGCCAGAAGAATGGGGATGGAAAAATTGAAATAGAGGTACCGTTACGCTGAAAGTTAATAAATCCTGGTTGGATTGCTACAGGTGGTAGGTCTTTTCTCGCGAAAGAAAACATTTTCTCAAACCTCGAGGATCTTGTACAACTAGGAATCGGAGCTCTGGGAACACCGCAGGATAACTGGTGGATGTTTGGATTGTGTTTAGACTGATTAATCAGCGAACAATCAAGTGACTCTACAATTTTTCTCCAATCCTATGGCATAAGGAATGGTCGTTTTGAATTATCGTGTCTAAGGTCAATTTGTCGAGTGTTAGTATTTGCAACATTCATTAAATAGGCCAAATTTGCATGATATTGCTAGTTGCATTCCATAAGTCATTATGAAAAGGGTTCTTAGATGACCGGCAGGTCGTAGGCTGAAGACAAATGATAGAGCGTGCTATTTCCTTAGTGTTGTGTACGATAAATTGAAAAATTTGTTAAGTATAAATTAAATATGTATTGGAGTATTATACGCCCAATCTGAGATCCTGAAAAGAAGACAAGTGTGAAGAATATTCAGAGGATTGGCAAGAGGTGATCCTCGTGAGTAAGGTCTCTTTACGATGTGGGTGAATACCACACTATTACTTAGACATTTATTGCAACCCGTGTGTAATTACAGGTTAGCTGATTCATGTGCACCCTCTTCTAGGTCATGTTAGAGGTTATGCATGTGTATCGTAAAAGGGAATGTCAGTACTTTCTGTACGAATCGGGTTGTTGATTTTAGCGTAATTACCAGCAATGGATTAACGTACTAGGTTTCTAGAGACTAAATTGAATACGTTGTTCTACTCTGCTAGTCTACGAGATTTACCATGCAAGTTTCAGGTTGGCCAAATTCATGGAAGGCAATTGCGTTTATTTTTTATTTTTTGCTCTAGACATATCAAACGTAGAAATTGCTGCAATACCAACATCCCTGCATGCATCTAGCGACAATGTGTTCCTTTTCGACATTTCGACACTAACAGCAGTTAATTTTGATCAACGTCGCTGAGGGTAATATTATTAAATTTGTTATCGATTGAAGAACACAGTTTTTGAGGTAAAACATAAACAAAAAGAGCGGTACTAAACCACTGCACATTAGAAAATCCATCTCTTAGTAATATGTAGCACAAAGCGAGTGGGGCAGCTGAGGCGGTTGAACCGAGTCAAACGCTTATGTTCCGCCGAGTTAGTCATTCTCGAAACGAAAGCTCACAAAATCAACAGCTCTGCCGAGTCCTCTCTTTGCTTGAAGAACTCGACTCACAGCCCAACAACAGAGCGAAGGACGAAAAACCCAGCCATCCTGTCCGCCGACAGGATGTGCACAAACAACCTAGGCTGGTTGCACTGCCAAGAACTCTACGCGCTCCAGCTTTCTATGTTCTGGCTCTCTATCGGCAAAATGTCAGTATGCCAGTACTCGACGTCAAGACTTGAACGAGCGCGGCGAGTAAAAAAGAACCAATTTATACAATAAAATACCCAAATACAGTCTATTAAACTCATCCTACCTTCAATTACCTTTTCTCCTTTTGGGTTCCTCGACCCTCTGAAATGCTCACTCTGAGTTAGGCAAAAAAGAAAAATATTCAATGTCTACTAGGCGATAAGAAAGGTCTAAGAGTCTGGACTGAGGAGTGATACATAGAGATCACTATAATCTACTGTGAATTTCTTGATTCTGGTTCACTGTTGAGGTCCTGTAATCCGTCTTTTAACAAAAATTCGAGAAAAAACTTACTCGACACCCCGAAGTTTCACGTTAATTTATGGGTAGGAATATGGGGTGTAAATAATTGAAGGGTGGACAGCATTAGTGGACTACTTGCATTTTTCCCCGCGGAAAACATAAAGTAGACTACTGGATCGTAGTCGCCTCTGTCATCGCTGTGTCAGCGACAGCACGAGACAGCTAAAGTAGGCTATTCGACAGTACTCTCCTTTACCTTTCCTGCCGAACGCGTATTTTTGCCCTGCTTTACGAGCTGAATAATTATTGTTCCAGATGTTCAGAACAATTTCGTTTTATACTGAGAATTCGTTCATTAATGCATAAGTGCCCATGTTCTTCTATTCTTTACATGTAGCATTGATTAATCTGATTTTTTGTTAAATTTTGCAATATTTTCTCAAAATTTATATACCATCATTTCTGAAACTTGTCTGTTAGTCCCTAGCATACGTGAGACTTTAATTTTCCATAAAACAGGCAGTGCTAGTCATCCACTGTCATAAATGAAACATTACCCACTGTAAATTAAAGAATATATCACTTATTTCAGAAGATTTGCCTGAATACTCTTAAACTTTTGCTGCAAAGCCAGACGAAGCTGTATCTAATAAGCACGACCCGAAGCTTTAAATTGTAGATATAATAATTATTGGATCCACAATTAACGTTCTGTAACATTGGCGCCATGTAGCGTTCACTTGCTGCAAAAAATTAGCATTCATTTACGTTGGTGAAAAATGAAACTTTTTGACGAGACTATTAACTTGGAATAAATACAACTTCAATTCATCAAATACACCTCTACATAAGAAGCACTGCAGAATTCATCTAAAGTCATGTTTAATTTTGAAACGATTTCTGTGAGTACACGCATCAAGGGTAGGGATGAGCACTCGAAGGAAAGCTTTAATTCTGCAAAACTTTTTATGGCGTTGAAAATTTGAATTTTTGATACACTAAAACCAGACTGTCTGAAAGCAAATGTCTTCATAGTCCTACACATCTGTGACCATCGAGTTTACAAAAAAGTTTTTTTTTCACTGACTTTTTGCTTCAACAGAAAAAGCATGTCGTAATTGGGATTTTTATCCTTCTAGAAGAATAAATAAGTAGTTGATCTAGTTATGGCAATTGCACGTCTCTAGGCTGAACAATAGTTTGACGCTCTAATGGTTTACCATATAAAAAAGCATAACAAATGAAACTTTAAACAGCCTGGTATCTCTAGAACGTAGAATCAACAACAAAAGTGTGCTTAGTTGGTAATTTTTACGTAATGTATTCCAGTAGAGATTTATTTCTTTTTCTATCTGTGCGAATGTTTTTTTTCAGTATTTGTTTATAGAAATATTTCATTATATAAATACTCTTGAAATTTCATCGAAAAGGGTGCAAAACGACACACCATAATAAAATATCAATGTTTGCTAATTAAGAGTTGGGAATAAGACAATTTTATAGAAATACAACTTTCAGTGAAGCTATGTTACATAGGGACGAAAAATGAGAATAAATTTACATTAACGTTATCTACAAATTTGATAAAAGATTCTTCTGTGGTATACTTATAGAAACATTCAATAAGTCCATCTACCTCTCATTGTCCAGATTACATTTTAGGCTATCACAATACCTAGGTAGCATAAGAAACGGTATTCCAGTCGTGAGTGGAAAAATTACCTTTTAACACTCGGTCACGATAACGAAAAATTGCATCGTGATAACCGATAAATCGATAAGGTTACCGTTACAAATAAATCATCTGATACAGTGATAAGCGATAAATCGATAAATCTAAAATTACAATTTAAGCAATGACGATACTGATATTTTAAATAAAAACATAAATGAATCCAAACCTCTATTGTATCTTTTTCCTACAAAACTTGAAAAAAAGCATCCAAAAACATTGGAAAAATCTTAGTAGTGTCTCTAAAAAAATTAAAATTCGATGTTTAACCTTTTTCTTCTCTTGTGTCAGCATCCTTCTCACAAGTTCTGGCGTAGTAGTTTTCCGCCTCCATGCCCTATCTCTTGCTGGCGGTCTCCAGGTCAACACGAAACAAGATCTGCTCTACCATTTTTTGCTCAAAATCTCCCATCCACTTGAGGCGAAAGTTGGGGTGGAAGGTAGTGATCAGAAGAACCCATCCTCAAAGGTGACGGTAAACCTCACAGTACAGTAAAGAATAGCAAGGGCAAATTCAATTTTGACGTCATAGAATTGTGTGGGGTGTGGGGAGGGGGTCGGGGGGTCTCAGTGACGTACACGCAAGTCAACCAATCATGGCGCACAAGTCAGGCCAACGTTCACTTTGTCAAATTTGTGCTGATTTCAAATCAATAAAAAACATTGGGAAACAGCTTGAAACAATGGTCTAATGCTGGTCGGTGCATTTGCTACCGCATAAATACAAATAAATTAGATAAGAATTACGAGATGTAATAAAGTGCAGAGATAGAATTAAACAAACAATGCACATACGCATAACGAAATTATTAGGAATATCCTTTTTTTCCTCTTTAATTTGATTGTAGCTCCGCTTCTACCATTGAAATTCCATTTTCATACTCACAATGTTAATATTGAATAAGACACTCAGGGATGCTCTGCGTCCACTCAGTTCATGCATAATAGAAGGTGCAAAAATCAATTCATCAGTCGTGATATTCGCTATGAGAATACGATGAATTAAAGCCAAAAAAGTATAATTTTCACATTACAGAGAAGTGTATAATTTTCTAGATCGAGTAACACAATGAGGAGTTTTAGTCCAACAAATTGAATTCTGTCATATTTCAATTATTTTTCTTTCAAACTACGTAACAGAGAAGTAATATATACTTGTTCCATAAATGTTATTATTAAGTGAGGTTCACGAATACTATATGTATTAGACGGGCTTGTTGATTTTGACATTGAACCACCCAGGCCCACTTCGTTGTGCTAGTGTTAAAATGGTTTAAACGTCGCGTATAGATGTAGCTCCGGTGGCCGAGTGGGTAAAGGATTGGAACTACAGTTGCGGTAATGAGAAGGTCATACGTTCGAAGCCAGCTGTGCCCGTGAGTGTTTTCTATCATCTCGGCGTTTGAAGCCGAAGCCCCGCATCTTCAAAAATTTATCAATCAGCGCCAAGATACAATTATTACGTCATGGATTACGTTCCCGCCTGAAAACCGTTTTTGGGGTGGTCATTGCCAACCCCCCCATATGATCGTACTTCTATTTACTGTACTGTGGTAAACCTCCTCTTCATGGCAGCGAGAAGGAATAAAATATAGGGAAAAATCATCGAAGAATACGGAAAACCGTTAGCGGGCAGGAGCAACACCTCATGCCCTCTCGTCCGACAGCTGGTGAGGGAGACTGAAGGTGCTGAGAGAACGTTTTGAAAAGCCGTCAAGACCGGCCGCCCCACACTCTGTTTCCTGTACGTTCGGTTCCCAGCTTGAATCTGCTTATTTCTGCCTCGAAATCATGCGTGGTTGTCCCGGGCTAAACTGGAACCAAAAACTGAAATTGTCGATTGTTACTACTTTGGAACGAAAAGTATCGGCGATACCAATGAATCAATAGTTTGGGGGAAAAATATCGGATAACTGATAATCCTATATCGTTATCACAATCAATTATCACCATACTTCATCGCGAGAACGCCTACGTATGCCTTTTAGTATAGTAACGGCACTTTGGTTGTCAAATATCTACTATTTGCATGTTATAAAGGCTCCATTATGAAAGAGTTTTTCCGTTAGAGCCGAAAACCAAATCCTAAGACCACTATTCATCGCTCTAATACATTGGGATTGTAAAAAAATCTGATTCATATTTATATGTCAGTGTTTTCAAATTGTCTGCGCTCAGCCACTAAAATGAACTGCAAAGAAAATAGAATTCCTATGTTTTTATACATAATACATTTTTTAAATTGTTCAGTTTTTCAACAATTCTAACTCATCATCGGAAACACTGCTTGCCACCATCGCTTTAGCTACTTTTTCCAAGCTACCAATCAAGATCAAGCATTTATAGTCGCAAATATCTATTATTTCTTCATTTTATGTAAAACATTAAGTACCTGAATTATTTGTACCTGAACTATTGACTAAGATGTCGTTTGAAAACAGCTACTTATTAAAAAAATTCATCCTTTTTTCCAGAACTTCAGCGGTTAATTAGTATCATTAAAAGATTAGTTAATTGACTTCCAGCACCCTGGCAATACGTCATCCAGGTGATTGAGTGGTGAGATACTCGCCCAAGTTTCATCTCGAAAAAGCTATTACAGTTCAATTGCTAGTCACAGTTGGGAATGCATCCATACGAGGGAGGTTGCACTTGCTTGTGTGGCTGTGTATGTGCCTACCATCTTCTTGCGTGAAAATTTTTAGATAAAAAAAACTGACAAGCTCTTGCCCACTGAGACACTTCTTAAGAAAATTCTTCTTTCTTGGGTTAGTTAGGAAAGTGCTCCTCATGTTTGTATCCACTGTTTTATTGTTTCATTTCCATTTCTCCTTTCTGGAAAGAGCACCCTACAGTAACCTTTTGTTCTTTTCAATTGGGATCGTACGTTCGCTTCTTATACGAGTAGGAGGATGCTTCGTACAAATTGCACTGGCTACAAAAACATAAACTCCTGACTGTGTGGTTCTCTGGGTGAAACACGAGAAGTTATCCACAATCACTACTTGAAAAATGCTTCTGACTTTTATAATAGAAAATTCGTATGTTCCTTGTCAAGGAATAAACCTGAAAAATAAAAGGTATTTCAATAAATTAAAATTTCGAGATTATAATTTTAACAGGAATTCTAAAACGGAAAGAGATAGTGGGTGAAAAACGGTTATAATGTAATGCGTTGTTGCAGTATCCCTCTGACTTTAGCTGTTTCTTTTGAGGAGTGTCACCTCAGAGATGCTCAACTGAACAACAATTGAATTTTTTTAATTAAGGATATTTTCTTCTTTGCTGATCAGAATCATAAACGAATTTGTGCTGAAATCGTACTTTATGCATAAAATTTCGAAAAAATTCTTTCAAGCTGATGCATTTCCTTGGCTGAAAAAACTCAAAGTAAAAAACCCGTCACTCTGGATGCATAGTTTAATCTGACATCACGAAAATGATGGCAGACGATCTGAAGCAAGAAGTCGTTGCCGTCAACGCTGCTGTTTGAACAGAGCCAGTAAACACGCCATTTCATTTGTTTATTCATTAAGCCTTGCATTTCTCGACTTGATGAAGGAGGTGCACAACATCTGTTCCTGCCAGACAACACCCGGGACTAAACTCATTATTTTTTCAACAAACTTTGTGCTGTAGGTGGAGAGTTTATTTCAAACCTGAAAAGACGATAATTAAATTCTACGAAGAGAAATTAACTTCTGAACGCGACTGCAATTTTCAACTCGAACAGGCAAACCCACCCCAGAGAGACTAAAATAAACGAATTAATACACTAGTTGTGAATGACTAAGACTTTGGAAGCTCACTGAATGCTTGTTTGTTGACTTCACTAGGATTTAATTAGAAGTTGACGGCACACAAAGGGACTCCTGCAATAGAAGCTGAAACAATTATTTCAGCAGGTTAATATAATTAGCC
The DNA here is from genome assembly GCA_006783055.1 of Trinorchestia longiramus. Lineage (NCBI taxonomy): Eukaryota > Metazoa > Arthropoda > Malacostraca > Amphipoda > Talitridae > Trinorchestia > Trinorchestia longiramus. The sequence continues at coordinate 181,318 of VCRD01000335.1, read as the reverse complement.
TACAAAAATTGACCATGAACATCGTTTTTTTAATAACTAACGCACATAGTGAATGTACAATCTGATATTATTGATTGTGGGAAAAGGAACACTTTTAATTTCGTATGAGTACATTGACTATAAATAACTTAGGGTTGTGAATAACATTCAGTGATTTGCAGCAGTGAATTCACGGTGTGATTTCAAAATCATGACGTGTGAGAGCTCATGATCTAGATAGTTTTTGAACTGAAACATTTTCAATCTTAAAGTTGAATATTCTGTAATATTTCCGCAAAAGTGGTATTATAGTTATGGCTTTGTTAAACAACTATAAAATTTCAAAGCCTGACGGTCTTGATAATGCAAAAGCAGTTTTAACAAACGTAGACAGGAAATGAATAGGTCAAAAAGCCCCGTCATGATAGAGTCCAAAGATTTCATCTACGCTATGATTTATAAACAAAGCCGGGAGTCAGAAAGTACCAGTGCTCTAAGGAAAAGAAAGCATGCATTCCTACTATATTTTAACACAAAAAGTCAAGAACGCCGATTGTAATTTTGTGATAGATAACTAAGGATGAGTCTGTTTCCTAGTATACTGAACTGTAGTTTACCTTGAGAACTCGGTGTTTTTTCAATTTCATTCTAGTTTCAAAGCTGTTAACACGCCTCTTCATTTTGATAAATTTGTTTTCAATTTGATAACATTGGCGTTACAGCCATCTGACGAAAATCAGTGAGGGTATTTATTCTGGTTCTTGCCATTGTTCACGCGAACTTGTCTTGTATTCATCTTCGGAAAAGAAGGAAATCCTTTCAATATAATGGAATTGAATATTCACTGGAGGCTGTCATTCGTCTCTAAGTAGTTGAAGGTCGCAGCTGCATGTGAGGACAGAAAAAATTCATACATCTATAGTTTCATTGTTCGATTGTTGGTTGCTGCATATGATTGTTCATAGAGTACTGTATATCCTGTTGTAGCATTTAACAATCACATTATTCCTCAAGTTATAACTAGTATATAAGAACTCTCTACTTCAAATTAATTATAATTAGGCATGAATCCATTGTGTTCCAACAGCGGTATAAAATAAAGACTACCCTGGAGAAAAGCATAAATGCGTAGAGCTAGAATGATTTGGCTGTATTTTATATTGCAAATAACAAGACTCGCCGGTTCCGAACTCCCGACACGTAGTATCTCTGGTCTCATTTTTCCCGCCTCGAGATTAAGTTGATCATCCGTCATGGTAGGCTGTGCCGAGCTCTAGTAATTAAACACTCGCTGCTCTGAACGAACTCCTCGAAAAAGGCTCTTTTGAACGTCAGCTAGCGTGAGCCGTGCATTCTGATATTGTATCCCAGACAGATGGACTCTTAACCTGAAATTCTTAAGAATAAGCGAAAAAAAATTGACAGATGCCCGGACTGTAAGCCATTATTCACTGGCTCGAGATTTGTGTGAGTTGAAACCTGACTGAAAACAATGCTGCTGGCGCCGTATTATGACAGGCAGTTTACTTCAAATCCGATGCACAGCAACGCTAACGAAGCAGAAGTTTCTTTATGTCGCAATAGGAATGATGAAAAAATGTTGTTAACTTCATTCTATAAAGTAAATTAGTCATTCACATTTGACTTTAATTTTGGTTTGAAGTCAATAAAAATTTTCATTTAGGTCTCTCGTTATAAAACAGGATATGGATCCTCGGTGAATTTTCATGCGTGATCAGTTACTACATGAATAAGATGTTGACAATTTCATTTGCAATACTAATATGTAATGGAAAAAATAAGGTCGCAGACTGATATCAAAGCTGCACAGTTTATGCAGTTGAGTGTAGGAAAAATAATTGAGTTTAATTCCATTAAATTTAATGGTTACAAAAATCTAGTCGCAAAAATGTTCTGTGGCATTAGATGAAATGTATTGAAAAAAAAATCTTGCAGGGGCTGAAAGATCTGCGTAAAACGCAGTCCACTTAATTCCCTTACGCTTAATTCCTTACACAGTCCACTTAATACGCTTAATTCCTTACGCAGTCCACTTAATTCCCTGATAGAGAACATAATCAAACAACATTCTTCGCTGAGGGCTTCTGAGTTTCGTGACTTTGTTGACGGTAATAATAATATTCAATGAAGTTTTCTATTTCAAGTGTAAAAGTACTTCACGATTTACTTTTTTCAGCGTAACAAAATAGCAGCCAGAGATTGACAAGATGACTGCAACAAACATGCAGGTAAGACTGAGACATATATGTATGTATCCAGGAACAGCTCTTTATTAATTTTTCCAGTCTAGGACATGTTAGGTTGAAACTCATATCGCGACAGTGTTTGAATCTCTTCGTCGGAGCTTGTGGTAAATTTTCTCAGAATGATGATCCATGCATAATTTGGGCTAGACCCTGCATTTCCATGCAATAGATAAAATGACTCACCAACACCCTACGCACTGAATGAGCTTCACTGCACAGTAAGACTGGAAGCATCGCTGTCAGACCTGGTCCTCATTCCAGCCCATCTTCGGGAATTTTTCTGCTGGAACAAAACGCGTCTCCAGCCTCCAGCTGCGTGCCAGATCCACACCTGCTGCAGACCCGCAGTGTGCTGCTGGAAGTTACTGCGTGAGGTTGTGAAGTTGAAAACCAGGACCCTAAGTCAGATACTTCGGTACTCACTGACGCTCAGAGCGACTGAAGGACATCTGTACGCGAGAGCTCCCAAAGCGTGTTGGGAGGGTGGTAGAAATAATACCTTTATTAGTTATAGGTCTGACCGGAAAGGATTAATTTCACTTAACCAACCATGTGTCCAATATGTTAGTACTCGTGAACTTAAACAAAAAATTGTTTTTTCGAATGAAAACTGTTTATTTTAATATTTATACAACGATTATGCAATTGTTTCAAAACTGAAATGGTGGAAAATAAGAACTAACTAAAATTGACTTCTTCTCGACAAGCTGTGAGTATATGAAATCTAATCTCCTTTCCAGCGCCTGATGCACTCAAACTTAAAAATAAATTTGTACAAATTTGCACTCCACGATCCGACTGAGATTTATGTTCAATTTTTTTCCGGCCTCGGTACGTTAATCTCTTGCAGAGCAAGCCACAACGTGCTAAAAATATCATTGCCATTCAGTGCAACTGAAAGCCATCAAAAAACGTCAAATGCGCGTGCTGGAATTGCATCTGGAACTCGCAACCCTGCTTCAAAAGAACTATGCAACTCCAGCAGAGGCCCTAAATAGTTAAAAGGATGCGTTAGCCTACAGTCGTGACTTGAAATTACTTACAATGAGAAGGCTCTCATCTCTTTGCTTTATTTCAGTGGAGGTTGAAGATTTTCTTCATCTGTCTGTGTTGCAGTAAAGCTTCCTCTGAGTTCAAGTCCGTGCATCACACACGATTTATTGTTGCCTCCAGTTCTTTCAGATCGTTTTGATTTTTGTTCTTGTCATACTGCGCTATTGACTAATTAAATTACAGATGAGTATTGCGATAGTGTTTTTGAGCAAAAATACTCGCTCTCAAAGTAAATAGATTCAAGTTTATGCACTGAGGCTAACCACAGGGTGTCTCAAAGAGATGTACAATTCACGTTTTACTATCAACTACTCGTATATCCGTAACATTTGGCCAATTTTAGCTCATTTAATTTCGTTAAATAAAGAAAAAAAGTTTTCAAAAAAGAGCTAAAAATATCTTTTTGAAATACAATTTATTCCGTATTTCACACTAACGTCACGGAAAGTCAAAATCGGTTTTGGTGCATATGGGCATGCACTTGAAAATCCAATAATGAAGATAATAGTAATAGGAAGATTGGAAATTACAAATAAACCTCAATTTTTTTGTAATTAAAACTCCAAATAAAGTTGCTCAAAATTAGGTTTATTTCGAGCGGCTCATATTTAATTTGACGTCCGTCTTTAGGCAGACACTCGCCTTTTCAATGACATTTCCCGCATTGCTCTCCTTAACATTGGTCTGTCGTTTTCCAATAGTTCGAACCCGAGCTCAAATCTTGTACTTAAATCATGTGGGTTTCTCAGTGGAGTGACGAATACTTAGGACTCCAGATGCCCCAGAGCAAGTAATCGTAAGAAATTAAATAATGACATCTCGAAGACCATTGACCATAGTGGCCCAAGGCTATCTCTTCGTTACGACAAGCATTCTAGAGGTAATCTTTCACTATAGCTTGTCGATGACAGAGTGCAACATGGTTGTTGAAGTTCAGGCGTGATATTGCCTTTTAGAGTTTAAAGAAATTTTTCTCTGGTGAGATTTGCTTGATAGAAATAGAAAAATATTTACTAAGTAATAATTTACTCCATAGAAATTTTCACTTGGCCAAAAATCATATCTGATATCACTTGACGTTAGTGTCCATGGAAAGAATAATGATTATTGTTGTAAAAATGTGTTTTCAGCATGTAATAAAAAACTTTTCTATATTTAACAAGACTAGGAGAGCTAAAAGTAGGTAAATGTTAATTATGTTGTTATTAATAAACAGTGGGTTTTACATTTTTTCGAGACGCTGTGTATAAAGTCAAGATCCGGTACTGACTGTAAACGATGTACATACACATGCGATGTGTGATCAGTTAAATTACAAACAAAGGGTGACACCTCAGATAAAAAAGTGATTCCGTTCCTTGGTCACTGTCCTTGATTTCAAATAATAATTAAAAATTCTGAGCGCACCTGCAGTAATGGATTTACCTTGCGTAAAGCCAACAACAAAAATGGAAAAATACATACCCGAGGGATTGCTTAACGACAAAATCTAGCGCATCTGATGGTTATTTATATCCCAACTCTGCATGTTACGCAGTAGTGGGTCGTACGTTCTGTGCAAACTAATTATTTATAAATATGTTGAGAATACTGTTATACGGGCCAAAAAATTCAGCAGTTTGAAAGGTATCTCATGCAAATTACTAATCACTTGTGAAACAGAATATCATTGCGTTCATCTTAACGCACAAAAAAATTGAACTCCATGTGATACATAATTTTTGCTTCAAAGCAGCGATGATGGTTTTTCTTCTGTAAACGCTATAATTTACAGCATATGTATGTAAAATTCTCCGAGCTCTGTTGTACTATGAATTCATGACGCACATAAAAGGAAGGCCCCACTCATAAAAGGCCAGACCAAAGCAAATATACTTTACGAAAGTTACTCACGAATATCTACGTAAGATGCAGAAACCCGATGAAGAAGTGTTTCTGCGTGGAATGTTTGACAATGTTGGCATGAAATTCATAAAACGATGCTTGGTATGTACAGGGAAGACGTAAGCGAAGTCGCTATATTTCTATACTACAAATGGTAGCTGGAATTTCATATGCTTTGTATTTGGTTACCATGATTAGCGTATTGTCTGGTTAGGTGAGAAGGTACTTTAGCATAGTAGGGACTCTATGATTGGCAGCAATTTAGTATCAGTTTTGGTTCACGTGCACACCTACGAGTGGGTGCTTGAACACTGAAGATGTGATCTGAGGATTTTATACCACGAATTGCTGAAGCAACATTTATTGCTAATGAGTTTTACTTTATCAGCTTCATGTATCACGGGTTTTTTATGAAACAGAATGTCTTTCTTTTGTTTTGAAATCAAACTGCCAGTCAAATTTTAAAAGAAGCCGCAACTGCGAGCACAATTGCAAGTAGTAAATTTTACAGATCATCGTCTCCCGTACTGCCATGAGAATCGTCGGTAGTTGTTTTGATCAACATTCCAGAGAACATGTACCCATAATGAATTGCATTCTGTTCTTGTTTCTTTTCACACGGTGATCTGTTCTCTCACCTTGAAAGAATTGCTGCAAGTAAACTATCATAATCCAGTCTTGTTTACTAACACTCCATTCAAGTTCTACACTTTAAGCTATTACAATGCAGTCCTGTTCACGTGTGTGAGGTTCCTGTCTTGACTTAGATCACAACATATCACTTCTCTCGAAATAAGTTTTTCCTATAGACCATACCTGTATCGATAGTTTGCCAGTTATCCAATTCTGCAGATTGCATCAGCTTTCCAGTCTTACAAACTTTGTAACTTCATAACTTTTGAGTGATCGTTTTGGAAGTTTGTTATCCACAACGTTTGACAAACAAAACTTTTGTTATGATACTTTCGGTCTCGAGTTTCAAAGCGAGATCCTTTTGAAGTGTCAGTCAATTGTGCCTTGTGATTCTCCATTCTTTGTACCAAGCCCTCCGTAATTGCTATCAGTAGGTGCTGTCACACAGCACCCGTAACTGCCATCTGCAAGTGCTAGCACATACCCGCACCCGCAGATTCTTTCACTCATATAGATGAACGCCCGTGCTCAGGAACGAGCTGTTTGGTTCATTCTTAGGTTGCTATCCAAGTCATATGCTGTCTAAAATCAAGGCATCAATCATGTAGAGACACCTCACAGACCCCTGGAATAAACAGGGATAAGAAGCCGGGTAACAGTCGTACTCTCCTTCACCAATCCTTACGCAATAATTACCTGACTTACTTAACACAACAATTATGACTCTTGGTACACGATGGATATGTGACTCGTCACACACATAAATATGGCTCGTGGCACACAATACTTATACGACTCACAAAAGATCATTCTCATACGACTCTCGATGCACAACTATTAGATACATTCAAGTTATAATACTTCCAATGATTTTTCTCGGGATTCTAAACAGAAATATGAAGTTTGTTTTTAGAATAGGCGTGAACTTGTGAATGCATGACAGAGATGGCAGCGCTCCATGGCACACAGACCTCTGGCTGTAGCGGCGAGAGTGAGGATTGTCTCTGATACTCAAAATTGCTTACGGCGTCTGTGTCTGAACTTCCATGAGCTGACTGGTGGAGCTTCTTTTCAGGACTGAAAAAAGGAATTCATGTCTTATCCATTTAACAATCATTGAAAAAAGTCACATTCATGTTGTCATCACGCGTCAACATTGCCTTGTGGTCGTTCGTCAGCATTCATGGCATCCCTCTGGAGGACACTTTTTGCATTTTTATGTCTTCATGCAGGATTGTGTGCACAAATCACACGGAAATGCCAACGTCGGAGGCAATGTGCTCGACATTCATTCAGCAATCCTCTAAGCTTTCTTCATTCGCTCGAACATATCGTCTGACCAGTTGGTGCGATGCCGACGTCCTGCCTTCTTTGAACTGCCGTACCCTCGAACACACAATAGACACATCCATGACACCATCACCACATGTCTAACTCAACTAGCGATAAATTTTCATCGATGTGACACCTTTCAAATGTAGAAAACAAATGATTACACGTTGTTGTAATGAAAACGTGGCCATTTTAGGTATCAAAAACAGTTCTCACTCCCCTACCGGTGCCCGAACTTAGTTTGCTTCACGGTGCTGCCATCTCTATCACGCATTCATAACGAGTGAATGCGTATTATAAACCAATTGCATATTTATATCTGTTTCCAGTCTTGAGAAAAAACATCGGAGTTGTTATAACTTGAATTAATCTTGTATAATAACTCTGACAGTATATTAACATTACCGTACTGTATGCAGTGTGTTAGAGCACGTGCTCACCAATTAGAGCCGCTCATCAATAGGCAAAAACAGTACCGTCCATGATTAAGGAACAAATAATTAAACTTTCAAATCTTAAAAACTAGCGAATCAATTTTGCTGAAATTTTAACTGAACATATGTAGACGTAACGTAATTAAACTATTTTGTAAATTTTCAGGTTACTTGAAATAATATAATAAAAGTTATTGATGATTTTATTAATTTTCGATGTTTAAAATTAAGGATCATAATAACGTTTATAACTAAAAATGATTACAAAACAAAACACAACATTTTTTTTAGCATTTGGTGCTGCGACTTTTGTTTTCAATCACTGTAGCGCATCTACGCCCGCAGGATTTCAGCAAATCTTGTCATTCGGCAACTGTAATCTTGCCCATTCCTCTTGTAATTTCAGCCACAAATCTTCAACGTTTGCTGGATTTCTTGCCATAACATTTTGTCCTAGAGTCTTCCATAGGTTTTCTAAAGGATTCATGTCTGGACTCTGAGCAGGCCAGTTCATAATCTCAACTCCTTGATCATTTAGATAATTCATAACCACCTTTGCCTTGTGGCAGGGAGCATTATCCTGCATAAATGTAGGATTCTCAATTCTAGAATTCTATAACACTGCTTCAACATGTTGTTGTAATACACTCTTGAAAACACAGCCGCATTAACTTTTGTGTTTAAACGTACATGGAGTGATGAGCCCTGGCCTGATATCATAACGAATACCATCACATTGCCTTCACCAAACTTTACAGTTTTCTTTGTACAGTTTCAATTTAAACTTTCACTAATTCTTCTCCTTCGTACAAACTGTTTACCATCACTGCCAATTACATTGAATTTAGATTCATCACTGAAAAATACTTTTTGCCACTCGCCTTCTGACCAAATGACATGTTTCTGTGTAAACGCTAATCTTGCTGCCTGGTTCTTTTTACTTATCAGTGTTTATTCCGAGGAGATTTTGCATAAAGATCTATTTTATGCAATTTTCTGGACACAGTTCGTCGTGCAACATTTGTGTCACTTTCAATTTGGCACGAAATTTTACCCGCAGTCAGAAAACGGTCTTTTGGTGCTAGGCGTTGCACACTTCTGTCCACTCTTGGTGTACATAGTTTTCCATGGTCAACCCGGCTTCTTCGTATTTGTTAGTCAACCAGTTTCATTATACAGTTTCAGAATTCAACTCACAATACTTTTAGAAGGCTTCACCAGTTTACCAATTTCTTCAGTTGTCTGATTTTCCTTGCGTAATTTAACAATTTTTGATTTAACAGCTGCATTAACTTTCATTCGTTTGGCCATGGTTACAATTGCTGCAGTGATGTCAAGTGATGTTTATGTTGTTTATCTTTGTATTTACTAATAAGAAGAAAACCGCTCTTTTCACAATTTTAACGCATCTTTTGTTTTCATGTTCCCCATTTTAAATACCTAAAATTAATAAAATCATCGATAACTTTTACTGTATTATTTCAAATAACCTGAAAATCAACATAATAGTTCAGTTACAGTATGTCTACATTCAGTTAAAATTTCAGAAAATTGATTCTCTAGTTTTACGATTTAGAAGTTCAATTACTTTTTCCTTAATTGTGGACGGACTGTACATGCAAGTGCGTCTGAAAGAACTAAAAGGAATTTGAGCAGTTGGGTTCAAATAATCCGTCTGAGTTCGCGTTATAGATTAGAACAGATTTCTTGGCCACGGACTTCACGGGCACTTTCCTCGGCATAAGCAATGAATGATGAGCTGCAAAATGACTGATAAATGAAAAGAGATTCAGAATATGAAATAATATATATAACAAAAAAAATATCACTGCGCTCTAAATATTAACGTGAACAGCAAAAAAAAATTTGCATCTACTTCGAGCACCCAGAAACTTCACCCGAGCTGTATAGCGAACGCTATTTGTCGGACCTCAGAAATATGGTTTATTATTTTCAAATGAACAAAGATGCTCTGAAACTAACCTCGAGTGTTTTTCACTTGGCTCATTAGTTACCTCAGGGCAGCAGCCGACGTACGTATTCTCATAATAAAGAGCATCGTTCTGACGTTAATACGTTCAGAGAGCACCTCGTACTAATTACATGGTGCAGCGTAGTTATAAGACTCGTGGTATACCTAAATCTAACTTATTATAAGCAATTAGTATACAACTTGCTGTGCACATGCATTTCTTGTCTCGTGTTATACAACTATTATGTGACTCTCTGTACATAATAAGTACATGACTTAGTACGTAATGGGTACATGACTAGAGGTGACTTGTAGAAAACAATATATGGCGCTGTTACTCAGTAATATATACAATTATGTGTAATAAGTAATATATTTTTAATACAGCGTATAAAGTAATACTTTAAATCCACTTCTAAAACCGAAATCCGTTTCTGCTTGTGAAAAATGTTAGAGCATACAAACCAAGAACGAGTAAAGAACGAACGAACGAACAAAAACGCACGAAGATAAAATTTGTTTCACGAAGCACAAGACTCAAGATGGCAACTGAGATACTCTTTCAT
>VCRD01000335.1:112473-171010 GCA_006783055.1 Trinorchestia longiramus | reverse complement strand
ATTACGGTGTGTGACAGCATCTCATCACCACTTCATTATGGTGTGTGGCAGTTCCTCATCACCACCTCATTACCCCGCATGTTAGCACCTTCGTCCACTGATGAGCTCTGACGCGCGAGGTGATGAGACGTAGATCCAGAGTAATGAGGTCAGGTGATGATGAAGCGGTGATTCTAAGATCTAGAAGGGTAACGGAGCGAGCAGGCGGATGTTGATCACGCTGTTTGCTCGCAATTGCGGCGTTGCGAAATGTGATTCGGGCCTACCCACATGAAAACAATTTTTCAGCGAAACTTTAAAGCTTAAATTTTAGTTGGATGTTTTTTCTTGTATTTCTTTCTGCTTGCAATACTCTAGAAAAGGTTTATTGGAAATCATTAGCAATATTACTATGGTACATAAAATATTTCAAGTTTGAACCTTAACGAAAGAGAAACCGAAAATGGTTAGTCTGTGTAATGCTAATTTTTCTCAAAAAACAGGATTTGTGATAGCATAGTCTTCACAGTCAATCTCCAACGATGGATAGGCGTGCTCCGTATATTTTTGTAATTTTTTATAAGTAAGACCTTCATAAATAGTGTTACCAATAACATCATTAATAATATCATTTGGCAATCAAGTTTTATGGTTCCACCGGGTTGTTTCTTACAACAACAAAATCTACGTACGTTTTGACCATCATTTCCTGAAATAAGAACTGCATTGCACTGCCTAACTAAACTCCTTCATCGGTGTCTAAAATGAAATAGAAATATGTTGTGAACAACGCACAAATGCACCCAAGTCACTCAATCGATTGAAGTAGGACCATCACTGAAAAAATTGAAATGCCTTCAAATCGAAGCCAAAACATAAACAAAAACTAATCTTTAGTTTTAAGTTTAGCAGAAAACCATACTGGCTAATTTTTGATCTGAATGAAATAAAATCAAAGATTCTAAAATACACTGGGCCGACGCTGAGCGAGGTTGGTCGGAAGCTCACTAATGATTTTATTTAGCTTTCATTCATGCTTAGATATTTTATGTTGTTTATTTGTTTATACAAATCAATTAGTCGTAAATAATTTATAAGCATAATGATTCTTGTTCAATATACATATACTCTTTTTACTTATTTGTTGTATTTTTTCTACTCGAAACATTTTTTGGTTTCTAAACGGTGGTATTTTATTTAAAACAACTCAGTAGCTCCTTAATTTTTTGCAACCTTTAAGCACGAATTTTAGGTAATAACTATTTCTCATTTCTAGTTTGTAATTCTGATATGAGAAGTGGTGGTCGGTGAATATTTCAGAAGACAATAATCTTGCAGCACCGCCCACGTCATTTAACTCTTGGCTTGCATTGCGTGAACTTTCATATAATTAAGTTCATTTGTCAAAGTAATTAACACCAAAGTCAATCGATGGGAGAGCTGAACGTCATATTATTACAAGGTAGAAACTATTTCCCACACAGGAAATAAACCTTTGAATATTTGAAATTAGCAATATTCTTTCTACTGTGCAGTGTTCTCTGAGCTCCATAATACCTACATAAGTGCGAAGAGTTGCTATCTCTGATACAAAAACTTTTGCTTGACTGTTGCTATCTCGGATACAAAAACTTTCGCTTGACAGTTCCTATCTTTGATACGGAAACTTTCGCTTGGCTGTTGCTATTTTGGATCACAAGACTTTTGTTTGACAGTTGCTATCTTTTATACAAAAACTTTTGCTTGACAGTTGCTATCTTTGATACAAAAAGTTTTGCTTGACAGTTGCTATCTTTGATACGGAAACTTTCGCTTGGCTGTTGCTATTTTGGATCAAAGACTTTTGTTCGATGGTTACCATCTCGGATACGAGAACTTTCCCTTGAGTGTTGCCATCTTGGCTCAGCAGACCTTTGGTTTACTCTTATCTTTTCTAGCTTGGCTACTGCGTGTGCCTGCCAGAGTGCCTTTGTCGCTTGCATTTTGAAAGCGCAAAAGATTTTTTTTTTGCCTCGGAGCAGCAAAGTTTCCTTTTGTGACAACGTTGAGCGTTCATGGTCTCATTGTGTAGATGAATATATATTTTATCTTTTGCACAGTGTATGTATTTATACCCTCATATATGAAATTCCCTAACATAAAAACGTGTTTTTGTTACCTTTTATTACTTTCCTCATCGCCTTGTTCTCGGTTGAGGAGAGGAATGAATTCTCCTTTCTTCATACCTTCTTCCTTGCAAGAAACCAATTACAGAAGGAAGTAGAAAAGAGCTGGCCATCGATACAAACATTAGGAAACATTTGGTTTTAAAACATTTTTAATGCAGATCCTTCGGTAGTAGATACATTATAAGTCATAGATGAAGCAGACGCGCTGTGTTCGTAATTGCAAGAATATTTATCTAAAAATAAATTCATTAGTAAGCAATGTACTGTAAATAGTGCGATAAAATACGTTAAACATAAACCCATTTACTGATACGCAATAACAATTAATAGTACCTCAGTTGTGACGCATCTGCTTCTCGGGTGTGGGGTTGTTATTGAAAAACTAAATATTAGTTGCATCTGATTTTATTGGATCTTTCTCTTATGTACACTTACTTTCTAGATACTCGATTCAATCATTTTCAACTCTCCCAGTGCTTTTATGAATGAACTTTTATCAATGTTTCTATCATTTTTAAAATCTGGTACCCATCCAGAGATGGATGAAGTCATTCATGCTCATCGTCTGAGGCGAACCAGTTATGCAAGTTAAATAATTCATGTTGAATACTGATGATATTATTACAACTATTATCACAATAGCTAACATGAAAGATAAGCGTAGTGAAATCTCTTCTAGACAATTGACAGACAAAATTTAAGGCATCTTTCCTATACAATTCAAAAACAAAATCATCGAAAGTAACTTTAAATTATTCTTATTTGTTTCCATGTACATTTCTGTGCGTGCCAATAAGACTGCCGTCAGGATCCCAATTGTTTACAACATTTTATTCAAATATTTGTTCTTCTGGCTGGAAGACCTCAATTATCCTGTACGTAGGTAAACAAGTTGACTGAAATTTTTGGCAAAAAAAAGAACACCGTTGATTTATTACCTCGAAATTATGTTTGAGAGACTTCATTTTATAAAATTTATTACTAAGTTCGTTAGTATGAAGGAAACAATGCCCTGACGTTGAAGAATGCCTGAAAATAATCCTGAGGGATGAATATTTTTCCTAAAAAAATGCTTGCTCTGATGCGTGTTTCTCAACTTCTTCTCTGCAATATCGGTGCATAGAATAAATTTTTCGAAATAAATTGTAACAACATAAGCCAAAGACTGTTTGTTGAAGACATTACTGATTAGGAAGTTGTCATTATGAGTTTCCATGAGAGCGCGGAAGCGTCGTAAAATCTACGTGTTCAAGTAAAGTGTACACAATCGTCTTAGGATAGCCTACTCGTATTCTTTTTTAAAAGTTTACTGTTAATTTAGGCCTGCAGTCTTCTCAATGCGTCTAAGACTAGGTTTTGGTAAGCTACTTGAGTTTGCATGTGATCGAATATTTAGTGGTAGAATTATTATCATTATAACAGGTCTGTTCAACGGAATCCCAGCAATGTATAATAAATACGAAGCTCAAACGAGTGCTAGTGTCATATTAATGTTCTCTGGCACAATACGCATCATTCTTCAAAGTTAATACACGTTTTCTAATTTGTCTTTTATATTTGTCGAACTCAAACTATGAACTGATTTGTACTTATTTGAAATAGCACCGAATAACTGGCTCTGTATCATAAAAACGAAGACATGCGCAAATTAGAACAAAGAATTAAATATTTTGAATCACAGCTATCATTAGTAAAAACATATTAAATATGAATGCAGATGATAGTGAAGAAAATTTTACTTCAATCGTTTTCTTCTGGAATTCACTTGTCATCTTTTGAGTTACGTCACCCAAGGTCAAACCCAAACCTCTTGACATACCCTTGATCCAAACCTGGAGTGACCCTACCTTGTTTTCTGCGAATTCTGTAGCACATGGACGGATATGCCCTAGCGATAACTTTATGTGTAAACAAAATTATTGGTGTGCAAGAAGCATATTTATTTATCTGCCTTGCATAAACCGATGCAATCGAAACGCCTCGCTGTTTAGAAAAACAGTAGTGTATATTTCCGCGTACATATTGAAGGATTCATAATAAATAAGTGAAATATATGTCCTAAGATAGCGATCTTGATACTCAAGTATCATAGTTCAACTCGCAGTACATTAAAATATTCACGACAATAGCTTTCGTCAGTTTCCGGTGAATCCATGCACCCTTATTTTCAAATTGTGTGTGCGTAAAAACTACCCCTAAATATTTCGAGTATGTCTTTTTGTAACCTGTCATCACGGCATACAAGAAGTATCAGAGGAGAAAACCGAACTTACTCTTTCCTCCTTTTCGATGAACGAAGCTGAACTTCTTTATAGGAGGTAACTTTACCCATTAAGTTCGAGGGTAAACTTAGAGGCAGATTAAGATCGCGCATGACCTGACAATATGGTCAGAGCGGCAGCAAGGCCTACATACGTTGCGTTGCTGTGGACAGTTTCATTTTTGTTTCGTGTACTTTAGTAGAGAGTGGACTACTTTCTTCTCAAAATCTTAAATAGTGAGATTACCGCTCTAGGATGAAAATTAAAAGGCGACGATGCTATTTTAACCCTTTCGGTACTGACGGCATCTCTGGTAGCCGCAGTCATTTTTCGCCTATTAAGATGCAGAGCAACACGCGTGTCTGTGCAAACGCTGGTAGGGCAGTGCAAGCTACAGTTTGATCAGGACAATGCAGTGACTGTAAAACATCACAAAGCATCTTTTTTAAAATTTGATGTTAAATATGTTGAAAAGGTTTTGATGTTTGCATCATGGTACCGAAAGGGTTAAAGAATGTGCCTAACCAATCATACTAATTGAAAATGAACTCAAATTGTGACTGAAATAATTAAACAAATAATATAACGATAATAATTATAATGATAATAATACACACAGACTTAGTTTAACTGTTGCAGCGGTAAAACTTCGATTTCTTATGTATCTCTGACACAACACATCTATCAATCTGACATCAAGTTGCAATTAAATTATGGTGATAATGTTTTTTAAGGGAAAGTTTTACCAGTTCTGTAAGCACTTAAGCTTCTTTCAGGTGCCCGTAAGCACAATTGCCTGCGAGTGATTATAACACGTACGACTTCAATGCATTAACAATCTCTTGATTGAACGGTGTTCTAAATAAAGTCTGTAGAACAAAACTGATTACTTTAGGTGACAAGGGATTCAACATCGCTTCGTACCTTTAAGGCAGAAATCTAATTCTGAATATATTGTTTATTTGTGCCATATTTTGGTTCACAATTTCATTGGGGTACTGATGTACATTTGGGTCAAATCTCGACTGATGCTTTCATCAACAAAATATTTCGTGACTTGAAGATCACGAGACTTAGAGGTTTTTCCGTGAGTTGAACACTTTTTATCTGTACTCTTCTACCCACGTTGGTTTGCATCCAGAGTGGTTTAATTTTGAAACAACACATTGTATTTCCCAGCTATCGTTTATATTTATCAAGAATAATTCCAAAATGCGAAAATGCCATTTAAATGACTCCAAGCGTTTATTTTAGTTAATCAACGAGGATGCTAAAGAGTATGGAACAACATCAAAGCAACCAATGAGACGAAACACTCTGCGAGGTTGGTTTCCAAGCCATTTGCTCCTTGAGAGCTAAATTGTTGCCAGAGTCTGAAAGTTACGGTAGGAAGTCGTGAAAACAAGATACTTCAAAGCATCAGAATGCTTGTAAGTTGTATAAGTAAGCTGCCTACTGTCGCTCCACAGTCCTGAAATTGATTCGCGGAGTGTTTAGTCGCTTGTTTATACGCGCAAGCTCGCCATGTCGTCCCTGCGTTGTCCCGCACAGCACATGCATATCTTGTGTTGAATAATCGTATAAATTCTTGCAGTTCTTAGTCATTTTCCTTAAATTTGCAGCAAGTATACGGATATGGCTTGCAGTTTTAGCTGTTTTAGGCGTTTTGAATGAAAACTTTTTTAGTGTAATAAGACTTCAGTGGAACATAAACTTCAAATTAACCCGAAGTATTATTAATAGGAGATTTTTTTACATCGTCTTTACAATGTTTATACTCAGAGTACTCATGCCTCATTCCTAGTCATTTCACTGCACCAGGTACTCATGTTTCCTTTCCGAGGAAGGAAAAATTGCATTTGTATCGAAGGAAAACATAACTACTCTCATAGCAGCATGTCTCGAGTCAACAAATTTGTCAACGACTAGAAATTCCGTCTTAAAGCGTTTACCGAAAGAGACAGAATAACTATCCAATCAGACCTCAACCATCTACTATAATGGACCAAAACCTAGTAAATGGGCTTCAACATCAATAGATGTTCAGTAGTGTACGCTGGTGCAAATAACCAGCATTTTCAACACACGATGAATGACATACCAACTGAAGCAGTACAGCAACAAAGATTGGGATCATTATCACAGAAAATCTCAAGTATGACAAACAAGGGGAAAGAGCGTCAAAAACACGAGCAGTATCCTTGGTTCCGTTGCACGAAACTTTGAATAGAAGCCAAAGAACATAATATTACCACTCTATAAAGCGCTAGTATGGCCACATTTGAAATATGCAATGAAACTCTACTATCTTACCCAACAAAAGTTAGTAATAAAATGAAGAAAATTCAGCGTAAAGCAAGTAAGATAATTCCTAAACTTTGCAATCTTAACTACGAAAGGTGTCTTCAGGAGCTCGAATTCATCTTCGTAGAACAAAGAAGACTGCGAGGATAACTCATTGAGACTTATAAGTAACTCAACAGCAGTAACGAAGATACTCTGGAAAGGCTTTTCGACAGAAAATATACTGTACAAACAGAACTAACGGCCAAAAACTTATAATAAGAAACTTGAAGACATTCTAAGCTCTAAACTTTCCAGTTAAAGTTGCTGAAATTGGAACTCACTGCCCAAAAATATCGTTTCTACTGGCACTATGAACACATTCAAAAATCGTCTCAATTAATATTGGATAAGAAGCCAGTATTGTACGGCAATGTTTATATATCCCTAAATTCTGGGACCTATGTATGATTACAATATCTGTGAGTGAGTAAAGTGCGTGTTTCTCAATGAGATCTCAAGGATGGAAGAAGAAAAAGTTGGCTAGAAACTTCCATTATGTTACATATTTAAAGTGGTATAGGTGCGATTTAAAAGTGATTATCTTTGGCACTATTATTCAATATTTGACATTTATTATCTACGTGATTCTCTTTAAAAATGTAATGAAAATGTAAAAGAGTTTCAAACCTTAGAGTATCAGGTTGAAAATATTAATTAAAAGGTAAAGGAAGCGATTAAAAATAAAACATCACCCATTGTAAATGCAGTAGACATGGGTCGAGTTATGCTGCACCATATCGTACTTACATACAATTTGGGATGCGATGTATGTGTTATTCGTATAGAAGTGTGACCAAAATCTTCGAACTTAATTAAACTCAGTTAAATCATGATTAATGATACCTTACTGGTGTATCATTTCATAGTTAATTCATGTGAAGATAGGATAGTATGAGGTAACCTCATTAAACGAAAGAATAGAATAGAATAGAATAGAATAGAATGGAATAGAATGAGGCTATAGGAACGAACCTTCTGGCCCATTCTTGGGTCGAATAATTACTTCGATAATTATTCGGTTGTTTTACCCAAGTCCCATGCCGTATTTCTAGCCGCGTCAACCATGTCGGCAGCGGGATTCGAACCCGGGTCTTTCCGCTCGCAACCAGATTCGCTCACCAGTCGACCAAGCTGGTGAAGAACAACACATAATCTATCAGTTGGTGATAAGAGAATCGTATAGCTAAATAAGTATGTAGAGGCGCTCATGCAGAACTTTCATATATATCATACTCATAGTCAGAAGAATTCCGTTTTTTTCACGCCTGCATCAAGACAGTAAAGCTGTCAGCTAAGCCTCCTTTGCAGATCGTCGTGAGGTGAAGCACGCGAGTCAGTCAGTTGAGCTCATGACGCTGAGATGAAGCTTCAAGTTAAGACGGCCTCGCTCGAACAAACATCGCTTATGAAGAGCGTCTTCAGCCGTAAACTTGTGCTGATGCAGCAACTGCAAATCACTGTTTCGAGCCACTCATCTTCTCGATGCTGCTGATAGCATCTGAGCTGAAAGCAGGCGCTTATGTGGAAGCCCTGATTACCCTTGTATCAGAACTCGCCCTGCACAGACTGTGCCTGCAGGCTCATGAGGAACGCAACACTTCTGCTGCTCCATATGGTGTGACTGCCGTAGTGCGGTAATTGCGTAAAACAATGACTACCACTGTTAACACAACATTCCAATGAATTTGAGTCCGCTTATATATATATATATATATATATATATATATATATATATATATATATATATATATTTTTTTTATATATATATATATATATATATATATATATATATATATATATACTTAAATGTATATGTGCATATACATGTGACCAATATATAGTATAAATGTATGTATATGTATGTATACATATGTGTATATTGATAGACTTTAAAAGATTTTGCTGTGTTTAAAACTTGACTCATTACACTTGTGTTGTTAATGTCATTGCTATTTATGGATGGCACGACACATTATCAAGCCTCATAATCACGTGTGATCTCGACTAGAAAGTTAAATGCTCCACAGCATCCATGCTGTAACAGTTTGTTGTACACGGTAGCTAATTCTTATAGACGTGACAGCGCTGGTGTTGTGTGCCCGGGTTGCAGATGGCAAGACTGTTCATTACAGCACAAATATTATGCCATGTTATTGATCTTCTGTACATGAAGAACATGACCGTAGCGTAACTAAGATAACGAGGAGTATATGATTTTTACGCTCTGTAGGTCAGGTTTAAACTCATGTCTACCTAAGCTAATTCAAGCCACCATACGAGTTGTACGACGTAAATACGGGTTTTTATAACCACTAGGTTACCTTATGTCAAAAATGTCACTAAACTGACTACAAAAAATTAAAATGCACGAAAAATAAAAAAATATCGTAATAATGACATTTCATCCACTGAGAAAAAATGGTACATAGAAGTTTCCAGCATGACTGTAATTCTTTGCAAGTTGATACTCAATTGAACATCTTTTTCAATTATGTTATCATACTTCATAGCCTGGCGAAAATGACAAGTAACAATGAAATAATTATTCATGCATCAGTGAACACTTTAATCCATTATAACAAGGCAATGCATATATGCAGCGCAATAATAATCCATATCCAACCGCCCAGCGTTGCATACATGCAACATACATTTCTTCGGTTTATTTCAATATATAAATATTTTTAAAGGAAAATAGAGCTTTATTACCGTTCTCCGCTATTTCTTCATCCTAATGTATAACACAAATAATATAAATTAAGAAAAAAATTAATTCTGCATTATTCAAAGCTAAGTAAATTTGCCAAGAGAGAACAGTATATTTTTTTCATGGTTGTCTCATTTTCTTACTCAAGCACCACCCAGGAGCTCGTACAAGTCAAATTTATGAGGCCAGCTCATGACGAGGAGACTGCGGCACCAACAGACATTATATTAGGTCGTTGCGCATGAAATGTTCCATGTTAAATATAAAATTTATGTTACATCATGTGGAAAAAAAGTAATACAGTTTTATCAACGTATGCATTTACATTATCAACGCTTTTATACCATCATATTCATGCAGGCAGTAAAGAATTCACGTGACTGAAACTTCTCATAAGATCGACTCACTCGCCACATCTGCCCTAAACACTCCACCGATGTTACGAGCTGTAGTGATGTTGGTTCCAAGACGTTACTCATATTCAAACACCATACGAATTTGTTATCTATTCATGGGTTCAGAAAAATTAATTTATATTGGAAAACTAACAATATCATTGGACACCAGGAAGAGCATTAGGAAAAGTGATGATGTATGTGTTCAATACTGTAAACAACATCGCAAGGTTAAACATGAATGTTAACGACCGACAAATTGAGTGCATAAACTTCGGATATTTCATCTTTAACGACCTCATAAATGTGAACTTCCTGCTAAATCCCACTTACATCAAAATCAAATGCCAATAAAAGTGCCGATGGATACCACTGAAGCGATACAAAAAGGACGTTTTGTTGTATATGTTTTTATATATGCTCTAATTTTATTCTTCACCAATTGAATAATTTTTGGAAGTGCATGAAGAGT
Organism: Trinorchestia longiramus; assembly: GCA_006783055.1. Taxonomy (NCBI): domain Eukaryota; kingdom Metazoa; phylum Arthropoda; class Malacostraca; order Amphipoda; family Talitridae; genus Trinorchestia; species Trinorchestia longiramus. The sequence continues at coordinate 160,682 of VCRD01000335.1, read as the reverse complement.
TACACTTCATATCAGTATAAAGAATTTTTTGCAAAAACTCCCCTTCATGTGCGTATTTCAATTAATATAATACCTGTTTACGTGTTAAATTTCCTCCTACTTCTTGTAAGATACTCGCGTATGCGAAGACTGGGATTATTTTATTTATTCTCTACTGTGCTCTCTGTTGAAAACAGCTTAGCTTCGTGCTGGTGGTCAAATGCTCAAGACTACTAATTGATATTCCTTGGACCGACATATTAGAATAATTAAGCCTCGTAGGGAAATTTATCTATAATTAATTCGTATAAAAGATGCTCGAAACGGCACTTGAGTTTTGCAAAGCCATCCTCGCGCTTTCACATTTCTTGACGCGAGTCCAAACGTTGACTTGCGTGCCTCTGTCGCGCGCTCGAGAGCCCCGATTCCGGGGAATTATTACGGCTTGAATGGCGATAAAGCAGATATTACGGAGTCATTTAAGAGGCCTAATGGCTGACGTTCCTGAGGCTGGATCCAAGAAGAAAATTTTTAAGAGGCTCTAGTGGCTCTCTAAAAGCAGATGAAAGCAAATCTCTGAAGGGGGCATTATGTAGAAACCAGACCGGAAATGAAATAGGAAGGTGATGCGATGCCTCGCATTAGATTGCACGAAATGTCTCATTTACGTCTGAAACTTGCGTTCGTTACTAAAGGAATTAAAGATAAAGAACTGAAAGATACTTTTGACAATCAAAGTATTGGTAAATTTTTGAAAGTTCTGCCTGTAGACTGCACATCGGATTTTAATTTAATGAAATATAAGTATACCATCATATACTTGTACATACTTCTGAACAGCGTATCAGTTTTATTCAACAAATAATAGGTAAAACAGCGAAATAATTCACAAGAGTTCGTGAGATTTCGCTCGAATTTGCCCATCCAATTTAGTATGTAATTTCATCAACGTTTGGTTGACCTTCCCATGAATATTAATCAACAGTTACAGCGTTCAAACATCTCTCATCCGTTGCTTTCGGTGACTTACACTTTTCATGTAAATAGTCTGGTGAAATGATGCTTCTTCCTCCCGTAACAAAATGTCTTGCAGCAGTGAATGATGTGTTAAATCTCTTGAACACGCCACTCCAAGTCTTTCCATTAATTGGTGATCAAATACTGCCCTAATTTGAGTGGTCAGTTCTATCACTTTTATGCTTTTATTGACAAAGTACATCTGCTTTGACTTCAGATGATTTTCATACTCACGGAGTAAACATTGGTGTTCGTCAAAATTTAATTTCAATCAACACCACTAAGAAAGTCGGTATCTAGAGCAGGAAACACCCTTTTAACAAAACGAATCTTCCATCGAATATCACACCTGGTGCAGCATTCTTCTGCTGCACAACCTAGCAGGTTTCCCTCAAATGTAACACTTTAACGTTAGCTTTAAACTCCAAGCGTTAGCTAAGTCTCGTCCAACCATAATATTGTAATAAGTTTCGCTCGAGTGTCCTAAACGTGTTCGCTGGCAAACTTTAAACGTGCTATTCCGAAATCTTGCTCTACGAGAGTATTTTTTCGGAACACTTCAGTGGAAGCTCTCGGCATTCAAGTACCTTCTCTTGACTCGTCCCCAAATGTTCCTCACCTGAGAAGAGTTCCCTTTAATGTTCTAGATGGGTTCTTCGGTGAGCTTTTACCGTTGTCTAAAACTCTTTAACGCAAACTATGTATCATTATTTACCTATGTAAAAACACCAGAATTTTGCATGTTATTTTTTCAGCAAAATTTAGTACTGGTAACTATGCGATCATTTTTACCACCCATTGTGATGCTTTGTTTCATGATTGACCCAAACTCTGTTATTTTCAATCTCTTTTTTGTTCCTACTTTGAAATTGTTGAAGTGTTGTTCTTAAGTCTCGAAGGTTTATGAATACTTATATCTCTGATCCTTGAGTACCAAAGCCTAAAGTTTCCCCTGTACCTGGGCTCGTGAATGCTCTAGTGAAGAGATAGACGAGGTGCAGAATGAAACTCTGAGATATTTATAAACTAACAATATTCTAATAATACGCATATGAAACATAGATGTCATCACTATCACTTAAATGATAGCAGTTTACTAAAATATACGAACACTTCTTGAAAATTAAACATTTTTTCGTTATGTAACAATGGCTTTGGATGATTAACTGAAGTTTTACCTGTATGTTTCTAATTTGAAATCACAACTTTTTGCTTTAGACTTCACTAAATCAAAATCTTTTTATTTTTTAAGGGTAGAATAATCAATCAACAGAATCTGTGAGAATTCTAAGAAAATAAATTAATTTTTTTTCAATTATTATTGACAATTAAGGTATTAATTATTCCACGGGATCCAGAGTCTAAAATGATGGTAGCGTAAATAAAGTACAATAAAACATCGTTAGTTTGTAGAAATTACGAGCGTGAGCCAAAATTTAACAGCAAGGATCTGTAAATATTTTATACAAATAGTGAGCAGAAATTTTATAATAAAACTACAACGAAAGAGGTTACAGCAGACCAAAATATACACGATGTGAATTTGGTATCACAGCATGACGAAAAAAGCTCTAAAAAGCTAATATTCATGGAAAAACTTCTTCAGAGCCTAATATGATATATTGCAAAACTAAAAATAAAAAAGTAGGTACATCGTTTACAAATATTAAACAATTGAGGAATAAAAGGATGTTTTGTGGTCCGATGAGTCACCATTTATTAAATGGCTGTATTGATCTTCCGCGAACACACATAAACCGTAATGGACGCTTTAAGAGGTGGCTTGGGGGTAATTTGGGCTTTGGTCTCATGACATTAATATCGAAGAATTTTCATCCTGAATATCCAGATTGCTGACTAAATGTCTCGACATCGCCAGTAGTAGTCATCACAGTGACCACCATATTGCATGTGAACACTGCAGTATTCCAAGTCTCAACTTGAACATTTGTACCCGTTGCAAGAATGCAAAATTCAGAATTCAATCACGCATTCTTCATTCTACCCTACTAACGACCAAGTTATTTCTCCACTGAATAAAAAATTGCTTAAATTATCACTTATCTTTACTTGTTTTATATGGAAGTTCGCCTAGCTTTGAAATGGAATATTTAGAATTTAGGACTAAAGGGAATGATTTCTAATGGACTTCGTGCAGGACGCTGGTCGTTATAGGGCTAGGACAATCGTCAGGTCTCAACACAACTAAAACATTATGACGAACATTAAAGCTAACACTGAGAAGCAAATTTCGAACATCATTGTCACTGCAGGAATTAGTCTGTCGTTCTGTTGAACAATGAGATAATTTTCCATGTGGAAGTACTCAGGTATATAAGCTTACAAATACAGAGTGCGTAGAATTGAAGCTGCTTTATCAAAAATAAAATCCTAAATCTGTGTTAGCACACAGGAGGGCTATTTTTAATTTAAGGTTCAATAGATTTTTAACTATTTTAAATAGTATGTGATAAGAAAAATTTATTGATGGTTGTTTATATTTTACTAATAATTGTTACACATTGCTGTAATAATTTACTAATTTTGTTTTCAAGAATAGTGGAATGTTGCGCTACACGAAGAAGCAACGAGAAAAAATTTCAACGTGACTTTTTCCACTATAATGGGTTTATTATTACGATACAAAAATGCAGAACCATTCTTAATACTGAAAGTCTTTACATATATTGTATGAAAACAATGTTCATTACACTCAAAGAAACGAGCTCAATATGACCAAGGACATTTTTGTACACTTGTAATTTTCGCGTCATGATGACGTTCCGTGACCACCACGATCTCCAGATATACATATGTAAGTAAATCTTCTCAATTTTTTCCTCTGAGATACTTGAAGAAAAATGTTTACATTACGATGCCTCATATTTTGAAGGAATTAAACAAGCACATTATTTTTTAATAAGTCAACAACATAACTCCAGAGATGCTGAGTAAAATGATGACCAGGACCATTAAATAAACATGTACTTGTTTAAACCATAACGGAAGTCATTGGAATGATACGAGTATTATCGTCCATAGTTAAAGTTTGAGTTAAAATTTAATGTAAGTTTTATCATGTTTAATTTTTTGACGATTTTTATCTGATGACTTTTGAACTGTATTTTAAAATCGTATGTGATATATGCACCACCTTGTACCAACATTGTTTGTTTGTACATGGTGAGGCATAAATACTGTTGCAAAACAAAAAAAAAAATTTTCTTCAAAAAAGATGTTTATTTCAAGGTTTGACTTTAACAAATAGTAAGTAATTCAGTAATCTGCGACCACACAAAAAATTATTCAAAATGCTTTTCATTTGCTCTCACTATTTTGCGAAGTCTTTTTGGAAAGTCTTTAATGGCAACACAAACTACTTCTAAGGATATTTTCTCCCAGATTTTATCCGATTTGGATGTCAGACCGTTGATACTCTGGCAAGGAGTAGACCAGGCTTCACCTTGATATTTGATTTTGTAAAATTACGTTGGAGAATGTTTTCAAAATAATAATTATTAAAACTGATTTGGAAACCTGTTACAAGAATTATGCCTCACTCTCATGTTCTAGTGTCAGACGCCGGTGTACGATGACTGTTTTTCAACCTCCGATGGACTATAAAAAAGGAAAATTTACATAACATAATAATTTTATTGCTAAAAGTACTGCTGGGTTTGACTCATAAGTACATATGTAATCTCCAAAACCGATACTGCCCGATTGCCCGATGTACGGGTGTGAACCTGGAACTTCGTTCATGAGTTCTAATGCAGAAGTACTGGCCGGGTTGCTTTGAGTCGTCTACTGAGAAGTAGGAAGTTACGCATAACGCTCAGGTATAGAGGATTTCTGGTAAGCGCGAGTCAGTGTTATTCTTCTGATGCTGGACTCGCCTGTTACAGCACGCTGGTCGTTATAGGGCTAGGAAAATCGTCAGGTCTCAACATAACTAAAACACTATGGCGAACATTAAAGCTAACACTGAGAAGCAAATTTCGAACATCATTGTCACTGCAGGAATTAGTCTGTCGTTCTGTTGAACAATGAGATAATTTTCCATGTGGAAGTACTCAGGCATAAGCTTACAAATACAGAGTGCGTAGAATTGAAGCTGCGTTATCAAATATGGAAGCCTAAATCTGTGTTAGCACACAGGAGGGCTATTTTTAATTTAAGGTTCAATAGATTAAGGTGGAACTACTCGCTCCACGCAGCGTTGGGACAGAATTAATAGTTAAGTTTTACTCAGACCTCAACTTTACCTGCCCTTTATAAATAAAACATCACGTTTTAAATTAACTGAGAAGTAAATTCTACGAAAACCACTCGTGTTTTAAAATACCACTCGACTAATGAAACTACCGTGGTAGTAACGAAAACTTGAGAAGCATGATTAGACCTTACACTCATATGCCCTTTGATATTTTTGTAGCCTGGATCCTGATGAGCCTTCATTTTAATTAGACCGTGTAATACAGTTTAATTTTAAGGGAGGTTCGGGCACAAGAGTAATTGAACATAGCTGCTACGATCGATAGTCTGGTCAAATGTGAGTTACGAAGTGTTGTCCATTTTCTGCAACCAAAACGATGTAGTTTTGTTGAAATCCATCGCAGAATGAGCAACGTGTACAGTGATAACTTTATGAGAGAGGGTAGCGTACAGGAATGGTGTCGAAAATTTAAAGAAGGGCAAACCGACGTCCATGAAGAAGATAGACAAAGCACAAATCTGTCGCTAACAGCAAGCCTCGTTCAGCGTGTTGGGCAATTGGCCAACACCAATCGAAGGTTTACAATCAGTGAACTTTTTGAAAAATTCCCAGGTATTTCAAGGTCTGCTTTGTACACAATCGCACGAAACCTTGGATGCCGGAAGCTGTGTGCCCGTTTTTTGGGCCCGTTGTGCCTGTCAAAACGCATCTCTCCTCACCGTCGGCTAACTTCTTCGAAGAAGGCATCAAGAAGCTCGTGTCACGAAATAACCAATGCTTCAACCATTTTGGCGATTATCTCGAAAAATAAGACCATGCAGTACTTTTGATAGCAAAATTATGCTCTGTCAATTGCCTTTTTTATAGTTTATTTGAGGCTGAAAAAGAGTTTTCGTATTCAAAACATGACGCTAGCATGGTGAAAGATGGCTACTGAGCAATTCAGCAATTAACATCTAATGCAGAGCTTAATTCTACCCAAATCGTTAAATAGTTGCGATCTTAAGTAAAATAATCTCGCACGGGACATTTACCTTCAAACTTTCGGGTTCAGCAAGTTACTATTAACAAAATTCGCAAATTTTTACAGAAAAAACTTGAAAATTGTTGACGCAGCCATTATTGAAAAATTTTCCATTAGGTTCACAAGAATGTTTTTTCTGATTAGTGAAAGTTTACTGCCTCCTTGCATTTTGTGAGTACGCTGTTTCATTGCAAGTAAACTTGTATAACGGGAAAGAGGGTTATGACCTGCCTCCTTATGTTCACCTGTTGGGTATTCCTTAAAGCACTCTGTTCAGTTCTACAACATACCGTTATTATTTTTGATGATAACTATATTGCTATTAAACGAATATTTTTATATTTTTATCTGAATGCTGCGCTTAAGTACGGATGATGCGCGCGTACCAGAATTCTCAATACGTACATGCATCATTCGAATAATTTATATACTGCTAGACATGAATACGATCACCAGAATTATGAGAGCATAAACTTCCCGATTTGGGAGCGCAAAGAACTTGCTCCGCTTACAGATTCAAAGCAGCCAACAGCCAGTGCAGCAGAGCGAGGCATACATTCCATCTCGCAACTGTACTTTGTTTTGCTGGTGAAAGCGAGAAACTCCCTGGGGATGCATTGCGCTGTGTGGTAATGAAAACGCTTCATTGGCACCGCACGCACTCTCCCTCGGGCGGGCACGCAAGCACGCGCAATGTTTCTAGAAAATTGGGATCATCATCGGTGAGCGAGGTGGGCTGAATGATAGCATTCTGAGACGAAAGTTTATTCAACTCGCAAACAAACCAAAGGTATGTTTAACATTATTATTCTAGGGTTTCTATGAATGTGTCACACATTTTCAATTTAAAATCAATTTTCAAAATAACTTCTAGCTACTACTATGAATTTCATTGAAATTCTGCCGAGAAAAAGCTGATTTGCTCTTCATAAATGTTTTGTGACTTTTGCTCTCAAAATGTGCCAGAATTGCTCGTTCTTACGAGTTAATTTGGCGATGTTTCTCACAAAAATAATAAAATATATCATAGAAGTTTTATGATTTTTATTAATTTGTTGGCCAGTTTTACAAGAAGGAACATAAATAAAAGTTTTAAATTAACTAAGATGAGCCTCTGAAGCAGACAGGTCCAGCAGCTGCTAAAGTTCAAGCGGCAGAAATATCTTCTATATCGGAGAAACCGTCTTAACTTTGTTTGAGTAATATATGTAACGATAATGCGAAAGGTCCCCACGCTATGAAGACAGGGACGACTTTTTATGAGATAGTGTTTCTTACACTTTGCTGACATCGGTCGAGGTAAATAGGTAAAGATTTCATCCACTTCTCAAAATGCGTCTGCCAGCACCACAAGAGAGAATAAAACCGGGATTTTGAATTAAGAATGCATAATATTGTTAGTGTTACTGTTGTGATACTGGGTTAGGTATATAAAACTTGTGTGAATATGCAGGTTTAAATTTTCTTCCAAAATCAAGAGCAATGTGTAGGTGATGTTTATTTATCACCATAAGACTAAAAATGCATCTTCTTGCCGATAATTAGGAATTTGTGGCACTCATTTTTCATTGTGTTTTGTACATAGTTCACATTCATAGGATAGAATGAAAAATTATGAAATAAAACTGCCAGAAAATCAGTGTTTATAGACAGCATATACGTTTACCTATCTTCATTATCACCTCAGTATAAATATCAATAGATTTTCTAGTGCTACACACTCAAGGCATTCAACTCAAAAAAAGGAATGCAAGATTACGAGGTTTATATAATAAATTAAGTGTACGATGTTAGGTCATAAATCGTCAATTAGGATGTGTAACGAGGCTAGACTGTTATTCATCTACGCCTGTACTCAGATTTAATGAATTTTTTATTACTTTTTGCATAATTGTTTCATTTCTGTTTATTTACTTCCGTTCAAAGAGACAATTATACAATTAACATGGATGTAACTCATCTTAAGAAAGAGGGAACTAGTAATAAATTTAAGATATGATGGGTATACAATAATGCATTGATTTTTTTACATATATGTACGTTATGATTGAGAAAATCATACACCGTATACATTTTAATGGGTTTCCCTAGTAACTAATAGTTAATAAAAATATTGTCACTACCTAGTTTTTTCTCGATAGGCATTCTTACATGCTGAGAATTGTTATCAGCATGTGACATGATGCTTCAATTTTATTAGTGAACCAATAATCCTCTTTCTCATTTTTTAAGAAATAAAAATTTATCTTACGAAAATCCTATAAAATTTATTTACCACCTTCATAAATTTTTCCATGAAGAAGCGGTATTACACTTGCAGAGAAAATATGTCATATTATTTACATTGTGCCATAACAACTTCGTTTGCAGCTAATTTTCTTCAATATTATGCCCAAAGGAATTTTTTTTAGGTAAAGGTAGCCCGAGATCCCAGGAACTAAGTAATTTTCCACACTCAATCCATGACCTGATCAAATGATCAACAAAAAGTCCCTTGTTCTCAATTGAAGATACACTCCTAAATGTGAGTACCAATTAAGAAGTGCCAATTAAAGGCCCGTGATATTAAGGACCAATTCTGCATCCTAATTTATACTTTGAAGCATGCATGAGAGGCCTTCACGTCCTTTGAAATTCCTTAAAACCCTGTGAAGGATTTTGTGATAGGATGAACTCGAGGTCAATCCGTGGGCTCTGAAACAGCAAATTAGGAGCAGATCAAGCTAATGATTGAAGCTGGGCTCTAGTTAGAGTACTCTTTAACTTTGACGGTCTCTGGTAAACACGATAGCCTAAGAAAGTGGCGTAATTTCATGTTGAATTGAATTTTGTTTTTGCCCATGAAAATACATCGGGGGCTTCCAGAGGTTATTTCCTTTTATGGAAATTTGCTGAAAAAATGTATATTGAATAGAATTTGAAGTAGCTTATTCTCCGATAAAAATTTTGCGTATATTTTTAGCGAAAGTGGAGAATAAATTAACATATAGTAACACTACTTTTGACAGCAAAAGTGACGTAAACTTCTATACTTCAAGCTAGCACTCAAGCGTCACAATAAATATGGATGAAGAGGAATGATGTTCGTTGCATCTCGTCCATGAATGTGGATCTATGCAGGTTATGATGACTACGTCTGAGCAGGTGTAATCATAAAAAGTTAAACTGTTGTGCTCACCGAAGTTCTTTATTCCATGATCGAAGATAGTAATGCATCATATGTACAGAAATACCTAGTTCTTTGCTGATTTCCTTCTCGTGTGTTTTTTTCATGGTTTTGATTTTGAAATCACGCTTTAGTTGTTATATAGTCATTATCATGTGTTGCTATATACACTGAACAAGCAGCGAGCGCATGGATGTATTATTATAACGCACAAATATTTAAAGATCTATTTTGTGGTACTACTCTAATAACAGGAAAAACGGACGTTATTTCAAGTGCCTTGCACACTAGTGATCTACTAACTTACGCACAGGTATAATGATTCACTCATTGCGCAAATGTATCAGTATGAAAGTTAAAAAGTATTAGGGCCTACTTTGATACACAAGATTAATCCTTAATTAATAATGGGAAAATTTTGCATTTACCGGTATTTTACATTTGAATGTTTATGGAATGGTTTCTTCATCGCTTATGATCGTTCTAGCTTAGTAAAGCTGCAATGTAATATCGCAGGAAAAAGGTATCAGTGTACCAGGATATACTTAAACAAAACTCATACAGGCGTGTAGTAAGGACACTGAGGAGGCTGTGGTACTCCTGAACGTGAAAATGAGGGTGGTTAAAGCAGTAAGTGAATTGGTGTCGTGTGTTTTATAACCAATTCTTAATTAGGAAACAAAAATCCGTAATCAAACTATTCGTGTACGAGCTGTGATAGATAAATCACTTGTTCACTACGTGAATGACGAGAGTAGGAGAGAAGGCAACTATGCAGAAAATCTGGAGTGCTCTGCAGCTGAGGATTCTAGTCTGCTAATGAATCGTCCTTCTGGCTGTTCTTACCTCAGCCAATTTCGCGAGTGGGAAACTGCAAGCCGGCCTGGCGAAAAATAATATTTCACGTCACGGGGAAAGCTTTATGGTTGTTTTGGAGTAAGCAGCCACTGCAGATTTATATAGAATTGTGTAGCTCAAGTTTTCACTTTACACGATAGTCACTACCAAAAAACCGTATTTACAACGTAGTATAGATCTAATTTCCTACATGCCTTGTATATAAATTATTTTGCCGCAGGTCTTCCATTTGAATTTCCTAAATTAGGGTTTAACGGATTGCAAAAGTACAGACACAGTAAATAATAATACAAACATGTCCTCTACATCAATGCATTCGCCACATCGATAATTCATGTCATTTGCAGCTTTTGAATTAAATATTAGTGCAAGAGACTTTTTAGAACTATATTTATTTTTATTTCCTGTGCCCCATTACATATAATGATTTCATTACGAATGCAGTGAGTTCGAGAGTTTCTAAATCTATGACAGAACAAATTGTCCATTAAAATGCAATAATTTGCATACAATATGAAGATTTTTTTAAATATTAGTACTCAAAAGTTTGCGCACTCAATCGTTTTCTAATGTACGCTAGCAAACCCACACGTAAAAATTCACGTGTTTTTTACTGAATTTTTCGTGTAATTTGCCAGTGGACTCAGGCTTTGAGAAGAAGTTTTCACATTGAAAGATGTGCCTTTGCTATCCACAATGCAATGCTTACAATACATATATAAACACAACCGAATTTTCTCCTATCCAAATCCTTCAGAGCATGACAGAAAGACGAAGCAAGCAAGCAACAAACTGTGTATTATTTATTATACGAGTGTACCCAGCCGTCAAAAATGACGGCAGGGATTCCGTGATAATACTTCAGTGGTGCTTGCCAATGAACGACAGTTAGAACAATTACAAATCTTCTCCTCTTGTGCAAGTCTTCTTACGACATGGTGGCTGCCCTTTCCGAAAATCTTTTCCTCTCTAATTTTCTAATTTTTTCTTTTTCTTCCTATGACATCACCACTCATTCTTACGATTTTCTTGCACTAACCTTATTTCTTCTCTTTTCACTGTTTTCGTTCGACGAAGTTTGCCTCTTTACACGCTTTTTTCACGATCACGGTCCATCCTTGTTTCGTATTCTTGGCAAGTTTTTTTGAGAGATGGCACGCTTCTTGAGCTTAGCATCCATGGCTCGAACATTGGCCATATCACTGGTACTTTGCTGAGATCTTGGCCTTCTTTTCTTCTCGTGTGGTAGTCTGTGTTTCCTTCCTTCTGGTGTTTCTTCCATTGTTCTAATAAATTTTTCAGATTCAATTTTTATCCAAAAACATACTTGTAGATAATACGGCATATCCCCGTTCTACGATATTAAGACTGTTATATTCTATTATATTGTATTTATTATTATGGGCTGCCGCAGGTAGTTGATGACTTCTTGATGAGAAAAGCCTTTTTCCACCAAATTGCTAAGGCAGAAGAACAAGCAGAGCTCCTGGCACTTCCTGGCAAAAAATATCCGAAATAGCTTATGCACAACAGGATCGAAAATTCAATGAAAGATACAGCAATTCACGTACCAAGCTCAAAAGAGGAATATTATTGAATCAAATAGTACCGAGCTACTTTTCAAAGCGAAGCGGTCTTTTTTAGAGACTCACGGTTTGTCCGTTGGATGAGGCAGTCGATGTAAAGGTGCTGGTTCAACAGCATACTCGTAATTTGAACTAGAGACATATAGTCATTAAGTAGAAGAAGACTGTAGCTATGCTACATTTTGAACGAATGTTTCCTCTATCTTGCAAGGGAACAAAAAATTGTAATGACCCAGCACTGGGTTCCGTATCGTGATTACCTGCAGTGATCCAACCAGGGGCCTCTACTCCGCCCGAAATGTCAACTGCTACGAAAAAATTCACGAAAGAAATATGCGAAATAGCTTATGAAAGACAGGATCAAAAACTCTAACGCAGTATTTCGACTTTCGAGTTTATATTTCAGAGACTGTATTTGCCATCGTAATTGAGGGATGAAATGTCATATCTCATCTTGTTATTCAGTAGACGAATTTTCTCGTATCTACATATAACAAACAGTGTATCTCCAACTCTCTCTCTCTCTCTATGTGTGTCTGTCCCATTAGGTCCTATCTATTACTGAAGAAAATTAATGAAATGAAATTAGAACGGGTCTACATGTATTAAAAGCATTGTCTTGTGGATACCAAAGACGCCGGATTACTATAAAATAAGTAATTTTTCCTAATCATTTGTCTTCTTCTCCTTCACGGCCATGTTATCAGGAGATAAGATACAGAATGGAAGTTATGTATACGTTAATGAAAAATGTTCGGGCTCTGATAGTACCACAAGTAAAACTGAAATGTGTATTTTATTTCATAGATCCTTAATTTTACCACTTATGATTCTAGGTCATGTCATAACATGCCAAATTCAGGTACTGAATACTGAATGAATATATACAGAACATATCTTATCTACCTATAATTTTCAGTAGATAAGATGCAGAATGGAAGCTCTGCATCTAAAAATATTCCTTTAAAACTCAATATATCGTCGCAAATCTTTAATACATTCATCTTTACTAGCAGGACCTGTGGAAATTCCACAGGGTGAGAAATCTATTTAATCAGCAAATGTTTTGATAAAACTAATACTATCTGGATAGTGCAAAGAATTAGTGTTTTGAACAGAAAAAAAACATAAAACGCAGCAAATATGTGTTTATTAACATTTAAATGAAAATAGTGCCCGTTGTATTTTAAATTTAGAGCTGACACAAATGAGATAAAAAATATATATAAATAAATACTCAGTAAGTAATATTGTGCTACGTAGATCAATACAAATAATAAAATCACATTGTAATCGACAATTTCTAATGTACTCCTTCAGTCCAGCACCTTTTGGCAGACAATATTCTTTGTTAAAGTTCGTCCTCTTCTCTTTCCCTGTTTATGAGTGTGTATTACCTTAACTCTCACATCTGAGAGTTTGCATGCTCTTGAAAATGCCACATTTAATTGTCTTTGGCGGAAAACCGGGTGAGGTTCGCCTCCATAATATACACTTACCCATATTGCGGTTGACCATCACCAGGGTACAGATTTGTCGTTGTGTGATAAGTCTGGCCTTGGATGTAGAAGCAATAGAGACCTCTTCCAGGTGGAACACACAGTTTGACTCCAAAAGACGCAAAAGAGAATGCACAATTGTAATTCTTGATGTTTTTTCAGAATGAATAAGACTCTCGATCATTTCCCTCAAGTAAATGTCTTAGGGCCTCAGGATAAGGCTGCAATGCAGGGACACTTACTTTTCTATTGTGGCAACAGTTCTTATCTTCATTCCTAAATCTAAGTGTATTACAGTACTCATATCTCACATTCATTTCATCAGTGTCACATGGTTCTATATAAATAATATTAGCTATGTCGCTAACTCGTCCATTTCTTCTGATGCGCTGTCTTTGCAATTGATTTTGCCTTAAATGGTTAACGTCACCAGGATTCATATTTCCAATTCTTTGCCTATATTTCTCTCATTGGTTTTGATGATAATTAATTCTGTCTTCTTCATTCATGTTCTGTTCTCTTTGCTGAAATAAATTTCTCTGCCGCTCAAAGTACTGTGCCTGCTGTTCCCCATTCATATTTTCCCTCCTTTGCCGGGATAAATTTCTTTGCTGCTGGAGGTACTGTGCCCGCTGTACCTCATCCATATTTTCCCTTCTTTGCTGTGATAAATTCCTTTGCTGCTCGCGGTACTCTTCACGTTGTACATCGTTCATTGCTGCTTGCCTCACTTGCTGACGTTTCCTGTCCCTCTCAAGGATTTTCTACCGTTGTTCTTTCCTTATTCTCTGCCAGTAGAGGCTCATTCCATCGCGAGCAGTTTACAATCTTCGCTCTATTGTGACAGTTTTTTATGTAAGTTACGGTTCTCTGATTAAATATATGTCTTAACAATTAGGAGAAGTTATATAAAATGTCAAACATATCAATGCACGTAAAGGCCATCTTTTAATGTTACACTGCCGAATTCGGTAGCTATGATACTGAAAACTCTACGAAAGCGTAACGTACTAACTAACTCAGGAAGGAACATGTAGAATTAAAATAAGACTAGTCCACCCGTGCCATCAAAAATGATGGCAAATCTGTTGGCCATATCTCTCTCTGACTAGATTCCGCCTCAGTTTCAGCAGCTATTCTTTCTTGCGCTGCTATTCTGTGATTCCTTCTACGAACATAAAGCTGGTCATCGTCCTCCTGTACACGCATTTGCGCCTGCCTTAGTCTTGCTGCTGAGCGTATGGCCTCTAGTCGTTCTTGTGAACTACTTGCATACTGATCCCGCCTATGTTGCCTTGCAACAGCTTGTTGTTTGTTCTTGAGATAATCTTTCTCTCGCTCTTCTTTTTCGCTCTCGATTCAGTCTTTTTTTTCGTTCAAGGGGTGTTTCCATGCTTAAGCTTATTTCAAAGGTAACTTGTCATTCTTGTGACTGTAATAAACACTTAGAATACAGTATTTTTGAGTTGCAATAGAAATAGGTATAGCCATTCATGTCATATCCTAGATACAGAAATTCAGCATTACTGAAAGCAACTGCGAGCTTGTGTATGTAAATTGTAATATGCTATACCCTGCCAAACTCGGTCTCCACGATACGAACTCGAGTATATAAGGCTCTGGATCTCTCTAATTTTTTTTAAAGTGACATTATAGTGCACTTGTACAGCGAAAATGAGTGTATTACTTTATCAGTAAACTGAAACCAAGACCGCCAGTGCTAATTTCTTCCTATCTATTCTTAAGATCGTGACACGAAACATATAAATCAATAAATATATATACACACCACGGTCGTTCCTAGTAGTAGATAATAATTATCGGTAGAGGGGATACAGAATGGAAGTTGGGTATATATTCAAGAAAAATCTACCTATAAGACTCAATATTTCGTCCTAAATCTTCGATACATTCATCTTTATCATAATTTAAAAAAAATCAAATCCAAACCGTGGAATTTCCACGGGAACTGCCTCGTATAGCCTACAGTATGTAAACAGCGAGCTGAACAAGCGTGCATAAGTAACTTAAATATTTGTTTCAATATCCGTAGACTTTTACCAATATTGATCTCTCCTAAATTAACTTATATAAAACGCGGTGTATCTCCATCTCTCTCTCTCGCTCTCTCTCTATCTGCGTGTGTTCGTCCCATTACTTCCAATTTATTACTTAAAAAAATGATTGAGCCGAAATCAGTACAGATATACATGTATTGTAAGTATTGTATGGTGGATACCAAAGGCGCCGGATCACTATAAAATACGTCATTTTTTCCGTTATTAGCTTTCTTCTCTTACACAGCCATGTTATCGGTAGATATAATACAGAATGGAAATTATGTATACATTCATGAAATATATTAATTTTAAACTCAATAATTCGTCGTAGGTCTGTAATACATTCATTTCTATAATAATTTCACATTAGTCAAATCTAAATCTTAGAATTTCCCTGGAAACCATCTAGTTTACATATATTTTCAGTGGTTTAGACTTTTCTGCTTTTATAATCTCTAATAAATCATTTAGGATCATAATCTGCTCCCTAATATCAAGGCACTGTAATTCAATGGAACAATTTTATGATCGTATTTTAAATCTTTGCATACACATATAGTACAGAAATTGGCATGGCGGTGAACGAGTCATAGTAATTTGATTAAAAAATCTGAGCGATTACAAGTGTAACATCACTTTCATGAGAGATCTAAAAGTTTGGACAACTACTCCAATAAGTTATTTGAAACTTACATTCTGCTCAGTCCCACCGAAGCTCCAGCTGATGCCTGAGTGTCGTCGGAAGTCCATCGCACCTCTCTGGAACTTTCGTCAGCCAAAAAAACTTGACAAAAATAGAAAGTTTCTTCATTAACAAACTTGGATTCACAATCCACGGTTTAGAGCACAAGCGACGGGCGCTTCAACCAACTTTGAGGCGTCATTTAAGGTGTTAATTCAGTTAAATTTATTTCATACGAAGTATTGTTTACTCTCTTTAATTCTCTTAAAATGTTTGGAAAAAGTTCGATTTGTCAAGCAGTCGAGAACACTACGTGCTTCAGAAATTACTCGGGACTAGTTTACAGCACAACAGCTAAGATTAATTAGAAATGTACGGATCAGGTAAATATTCACACTACGATATTGTGAAGAACTTTTCGCGTATTTAGACCAGATAACTAACTGTACGTACACATAGCCCAAACTTCGTCAGCCGTCTGAATGGAACAGAGTTTCTCAAAGAGAGAGTTGCTCGCGATAGATATTGTAGAATGATATAACGGTCAAATAAGGTAGTAGCTACTTTAGTAGCCACATGTCATGGTAAAGATCATGTCAACGTAAAGATTATTTAAATGCCACCACGTTAGTAAATGAAAGCAACAATGTACTGGTATTGTGTTGACTATGTAATGGTAGTGGTTAAGTTATGATACTACCATAACTTCGTCCAGGTTGAACCTTGTAAAATCAGGGCAATGTGATGATATTGTCAAAGTATTGACCAAGTTATGATAGCAACGAATTCCGCTACTCCGGTAAAATTCTCACTCATTGAAACACTGCGTTTGTAAGTGTAGCTTTGAAGATATTCACAGAAAAGTCACAGGACATTTTCTTAAGTGGCCATCATCACATGGATTTGGATCTTGATGCAACTCCTGCTAACAGATGCAAATGATATCAAGGAGAAATTAAGACCCTTTACGATACCATGACCTCATTTTCTATACAACTCACGCCAAGTTATCTCAGTTTTATATCATCGTGCGGAAAAGACGTTTAAGCAAAAAACTACCATGTTGATAATAGGCTCATATCTTGTGAGATAGAATGAGCGTTGCATTTTGTCTCACAACAGTCTTTGATAAAAATATGACTGGGAACTTAATCGGACCTAAGAGACTTTATTTGTAGAACAAAGCTAAGTCCGCGTAGAAATACATATGTTCACCAAATAATATTGCCGAGTGAATATACGCGTAGAACTAAAATTTAAATGTGCCTAAAAATATTAAAGTGCCCCATGTGAAATGTCTTATTCATCAAAAACGTTTTATTACCAACCAGAATTTACTCTACCAACCAATGGCGCCAACTGTCAATTCTAAGTTTCATTTTACCCCATACTGTTGATTGTCTCAAGAACTATCCCTCTGTGTTTAAAAAACTGTTGGTCTTATTTTGTCTTCTCAATAGTATTAGGCTTGAAACGTGGGCTACAGGGTATTATGGTAGGGAAAGTACTGTAGAGATCTAGGCAGGAAATGCTGACGTTCTCTCATTGTGGTTCGCGCTGAATGGCTCAAATGTAGAAGACGGAAGCAAAATCACTGAGAACTCCTCCCCTGACGAAAATTCTTATTACAGGTTTCTCTTCCGATCTAAGATGAAGATGCCATAGTATACCATTCAACACGAAAAGGGATAAAAAAATTCATAAGACTCAAGCGAAGTTAATACAAAGACCATAAAAGTTAAAGTTAACCTTCGGACACTATTTCATTAACGTCTTAGGTCGTCGAATAGATAGATTAGAGTCAAGTCTGAGCCCAATCTGAGGTAATTACTACGACTGATGAAGGAACAGCATACGTGCTAATTTGACAGGCGTAGTATGCTGAGCTCGTTTGTATCGAAGAGTTTTGATGGAAGACGCCTCGTTAAACTTGTATTGAGGACATCTCGTTAACCTTAACCTTGTAAGTTTTGATGAAGGACGTCTCGTTAAACTCGTATTGAGAACAAGTGGATTAATTTCCAATCGTACGTCATTACCTTGAAGTTCTGTAACTTCACCAAAACATTAAATATTTGTAGCACATAACCTTTGGAAGAATGATATCCATTGGCGATAGTTTTGCAGCCTGTGTCTGGCAGCAGTTGAGTAAAAACTAGCACTTAATAAACATTGAACACCAGTTTTAGAGTAACTCTGAGATTTTGAGGTCAAAATAGTGTGATACGTAACTGCTTGTTTTCAATCGAAAGCGACTGGTGGCCATTTTCAGACCTGCGAAATTGTTTTGAAGCTGCTCTGATGTCTATTTATGCTAAGCGGCCGAGTGAATTACTTTACAAGAATGAATAATGAATTGGCCACGCTAAAATCTATTAACACCTCAACACATAATAGTGGCAGAGCATCGTCGTCTGGGAATTTACCCTCCATGGAAGCTCCAAACAAGTGAGGCAGACCGCTTAAGTCATGCAAGTGGTGTGAGGAAACGTTTCATCGTCTCAAGTTAAGTTAATTAAGACCTGCTGAGTTCTTTTCCTTCAAGCGGAACTACCAGCGATGCCGTGAGCCGTGACGTCACAATATTAGGCTCTACGATTCTGACTGCAGACTTTTTGGTTTTCTCTCCATCTTGTGCAGTAGTCATTTCTTTGATTCAAATTTCATGGGTTAGGTTTACGAGATATAAGAAATTTAATGTAGTTAAATAAACTCTATTAGGGTATACTCTTTCATTCAATGCTTGCATACGTAGTCCATAGTTTGTTGTAATTTCCTGATAAAAGTCGTCTTACATCTTAACATTTTTGATTCAAATTTTTGAAATAATTACCATGATTTCATAAATTTCTAAAATGTTTTTTTTTGTCATATACTGCTGCCCCGAATTTTCATCCTCTGAACCAGTATCAAAACTTCCAGCGACCCATGGTCATATTTCACTAAAATGAATTAAGTTGCATTACATTATGTTCATGTAACCTTGCCTACTAAAGTAGTTAACTAAATTTTGACCATTATGTACATGAAAAATGATTGCGTAAGAACAAATGAGCTGCTACCGAAAGCGTAATATGAACAACGAATGAACGGATGCACAACCGTATTTATAATATACATTATGTACAATTTGAAACCACTTTCGTTTTCATAGCGTGATTGGTTTCAATCATAATTTTAATAATTGACCAAATTATAAATCGAAATGGCAAGTCAACTCGGTGTTGTATTTTATTTTTATGAAATTCTAACCTTTCTGGTGAAATCTAACGAATTTAATAATTTCCCATAACTGAAGTTAATTGTTTAATATCCATGATTTTTTAAATACTTGGTTAAATGACATGGTTAATTACGCTCCATATTATCAGCGTAAGACTACTCAAATGTGATTTCTAGCTTTCCATTCCACGAAAACAATAGTGAAAATTCATCAGAACCTCATTAATTAGAATTAGAATTAACGATTAGTATTGTAATTGAATCAACATTTATTCCATTGCTGCTGGATTTCGAAAGCGTGTATTTATTTATTAAATGTCTAACTTTCATGTTTTCAGACAAATTAGTGCCATCGATGGTAATAATGTGGAAAGCACCAAACACGGAAGTATTCTGGAGCTAATTGGCACCGAATATACGAGAAGATGTGTTGATCGAGAGTAAGTCTCACTTATAGTGTCTCTCGAATTAATGATGGAATGAATGCGAATGAGTTTCTCCTCGATTTTAATATTTTTATCCAGTTTATTTTTACTACAGCATGTACTGAATTATATTATTAATCTTTACCAAGGACTACTATAAACAGGAAGTGTACGGCTATATAGCTGACTACGCTACGGAGGCCAGTTCACTGAGCTGAGTGAGCTCAGTTAGTCACCAACTGTCACAGTGCGAGCTTTGTCGTAGTCTGTCGCTGGGTTTGAATCGGACATTTTTGTTTATTTCGAGGCACAGGGCTGCATTTCTAAGTGGATACTGTTTGTTTACAAAGTTTGTTGCTAATTATATTCATCAAAAATGCCGAACAAGTGTGGGGTTGTGAACTGTCGGGGTAATTAGAATAAGGAGAACAGGCGCCGCGTGTTTTGCCTGCCGAAAGAGAAGTCTGAGAGACAGAAGTGGCTTGATGTTATTCCACATCGTGGAAACTTTGTTGTTGATCCAGACAAGTTTTTTATTTGTGAGATACACTGGGGTGCTGACCCACCTGTGATCAAATTGCATGGTGGTTCTATGCGACCTGAAATCCCTCCCAGTATCTTCAATGTGCCTGCTTCATGTCTGCCATCTCCAAAACCTGCACCTCGCCTGGCGAAAGTTGAAGACCAACAACTGAGGTATTTTCTTCAGAAAGATAAGATTACTTCATTTGATGCTTTCAAACCTGAACGTAACCTGCAGAAGCAGTATAAGAACTTAATCATTTCAAGATCGAAAGAAAGGCTTGTGTGTTTGTTCATGACCGACTACTTCAGGGAGTGCAGCCTGTCTGTGATTGTCGAAAACAAGCCCACTTTGTGTTCCCCACCAACGTTCAGTGCGTTCAAGAACGGCATTAGTACCACTGTTTAAGGCACTTCATCCCAATAATGGTTTGAGATCGTATACGCAGTCCGACGAAACATTGCGCTTGGCAATGAACTATGTATGACATCCCGTTTGACAAAACGATCCAAAATGTTGTCACCCTTCCAGCTCACACGTCAGCCTATGTCGACACCGAGGACAAGAAGTTGTTATTTTTGACACGTCACTTGGAACTATTACCACAGAAGCAGTTGTCTATGAATGATTATTGTTTTGCTCTTCAATCATACCCAAAGTCAAATTATGAACAGCTCAGAGACTTTTTGGTGCTGCCATGCAAACGCAAGCTGTAGTACATCACTTCATCTATTGACAAGGACCAGGTGCTGAGGGAAACATTTGACAAAGTCCAGACGCTGCAACAGAAGAATGTGTTTCTCCTGGTAGATGAAGTACAGATTCGCCCAACTGTTTCATTTTCTGGTGGGTTGCTGAGTGGCATGGGCGAGAACAACCGAGACTGCAAGGCCACTTCTATTCTGTGTGTTATGACGAACTCGCTGCACAAAGGGCCTAGTCTGATGATTTCTAACACCCGTCCACAAGCTGACGGCGGCATATCAGCTTGCGCAGGTGAAGGAGGCTGCAGCTGCTGTTGAGAGGGCAAGTGGACGTGTCATCGGGTCTATTATGTACAGACAACCACAAGCTGAACCAGCAGTATTGTAAGCTGTTTGAACGACTAGGTGATTGCAGTGCCACAGCCAAGCATCCTCTTGACAACGAGCGAGTCTGGTTTCTCCTTTTTGACACAGTAAATCTGCTAAACAACTGAAGCTAAACAACTGGAGCTACATCTGCTAAACAACTGCATCCGCAACAACTGGATCAGTGAGAAATGCCAGAAGATCAGTCTTGACAATGAAACAACGGCATCATTTGCAGACGTCAAGGAACTGTACGAGTCAAAGAAAGGCAGTATTCTGACAACTACTACACTCACTCAGTTTGCTGTCAACCCCTCAAATTTGCTGTCAACCCTTCAGACAAAGACTTACAGAAGAATGCAGTCCTTCTTCAGACCTCTGTCAAGAAGACCCGGTTGGATGACTAATCGCTGCAGTTTGCTAGGTTTTTGCTTCTATGTCTGTTTGTTTATTTTCGTGAATGTTTGTATGCTTGTTTGTTTTCATTCGAGAAGTTTTAAATATAATTCATTTTGTATTGTCTAAAACTGCAGCAACTCAGATTTCTATGAAGTGGCCACTAAGCTCATACAATAATATATATTAAGTCCGGCTAAAATTGATATTTCAGAGCATTACAGTGCTTTAAACGATTTAAAATTCATTGTAAAACCTTATTATTCCTTCTATTGCTTTGATGAAGTAATTTTTAATCAATTTGTCCAATAGAAAATATTACGTTACTAAGAATGCAATGGCCTCCGCTAGCGTAGTTAGCTATATGGCCGTGCACGTTCTGTTTATAGTAGTCCTTGTCCTTAACTTATATCTTACTAGTGTTGCCATGTGACAACACTTCAGGGAAAAAGTTTTTCCTGCAATTTCAACATCACAGCATAACTGATTAAAAACGCGTTTTAAACTCGTGTGATTTTAGTATACAGACGGGCACATTGTTCAAGGTCATCTGTCTCTTCCATTACTTGTGACCCAGAGTGTGTTTACTTTTCTGGGAAGAAAAATGGCTTATATGAAAAGATATGCTGGTACTAGTGTAGCCAAATACTTTTTACAAATTCTACTTATAGAATTTAGATTGGTATTTAAATGAATACATGTGAATAATGTACGAAATTACATATAGTTTTCAATGTATAATTTTTGTAAAAACGTAACTGTGTCTATATGTCTACACTCGTAAGATTGCAATGCATTTCTCCTTTCACAGCTCCCTTACGATGAATGAGATATTAGACCTACATACATGAGGATGAACAAGAAGACGATGTGTTTATGGATCTTCCAGATGTGGGAGAATTAACATGTAAAGAGGGTCAGATGATGCAGAGGGTGAGTCAAGTCATTGTAATCCTTCACATTTATCTGGTAATCAACTTATAGCTTCTGTTATAATTCAGCCTGCTAAAAGGCTCAAAAGAATTGATGCAGTTGAGAATAATAAAGAACTTGACAATACATCGGGAACCAGATGCAAAACAACAAAGTTAGGACAATTCAAATGATGAAAAAACAACAAAGTTTAGCACAAGTCTCAATATTTTCAGAACAAACCTCATACTCCTATCTGGATATGTCAGTAAGACTACTATTTGAATTATTTTTCGATGTTGAGTTGTTTGCGTTCATCCAAAGAGAATTGTGAAACAATTTCTCATGTAATCCTATTATAAGAGATGAACTACATATGTTCATTAGTATTTTGTTAGTGTTCTAAGCATGGCATCATACCGGAAGAATAAAGATGAGAAGAGAAACAATGCTATTGACAATGCAATGCGAAAAAACTGATTTGATCAGATCATGAGATACATTTCAATGATAATAATAGGTTGGATTTCAATGATATATATATATATATATATATATATATATATATATATATATATACAAAGAGAAGACCATTTGCATCATTTCTACAAAATATTTCACATGATGAATCAATGGTGGAATATTTTGAAAAACAGTTGCAAACAGGCCATCTGCAACAAGCCAATTCGGTTTGGCTATAGAGAATGGTGTCAAAATCTCACACCTGAATCTTCAATTGCTTTAGAATTGTATCAAGGGAAAACATTCAATGCTAACGACAATGAAGAAACTAAATTTGGCAAATGGTCTGTATTTGCAGAGGCAGGAGAGATAGGAATCAAGTCTCCTAGTTGATTGCTAAGAAACACTGGCACGTGCACAGTACTCACTTTTTACTACTCTGAGTTGCCAACGCATATTGATATCTCCTGTTGCTGAAAGCCGCCCTGACTTTAATGCATAATGTAAGTGGTGCAATAAAAGTATCATCAAAGCATTTAACTGAAACGTTTCTAAGTTAAAATCGGTGTCAATAAAATATCTGGAATTATTAAATTTAAAAAACATTTCAATGAAAACTGATGACTAAAAATTCGTGTACCAGAAAACAAATATTATAAAATTTCTTTAAAATACTTGGAATTATTTATGCTAAGAATAGACTTCTAAAAACATTAGGGCTTATTTGCTGGAAAATGATTCGAGACAGCATCTTTATGGAAATTTCAACTCGTTAAGTTTAGTTCCACAGTATTCTAGATGATACTAAATTTGCTACAATTTTTTTTGTCTTGATATTCATTTTTTTCGAAACTTCAGCAAAAAATCTCATTTGCTCAAAAGGACGCATAATAAAGAGTAGTAATCTTAGTTTTTTTCCTGCGGGTTTCAATCGAAATCCTACAACCGATAAACATTGGTTTTAGCGGTAAGATACAGGGAAGATACTAGTGCTCAACCACATGCAGATCCTGAGACCTACGAGACTTCTCTGATAGAACTCAGGTACTCCGATCACGCTCAGAATTAAAGTTTGCTTGAGAAACGAATGTATTTGGAATGAATTAACAAAATATATTGAGGTGAAGCATAACATAAATGGCTTTCCCATTGACTAATTTTATCCTTTCTTGATGCTTGAATTTACTCGTGTCGACTTGTATTCGATTGTTATTGAGTTAACCTGGAAATAGATTTGTTAGATCAAAAATGTCTCGGTTATGTTAATCCCAACATTTTGAATGCTTGGAGCACAAAAAATTCATGTTAAAGTGCCTTAGACACTGTTCGAAATATATGCTAGTAAATGAATAACTAATTTTATCTTGAGGATACCCATAGGCCTCTGGTAATTAATACACAACAAAAGTTTTGTTTATACCGGATGTTTTACTTGGTACGACTGTATGAACGCTTGTATCGAAGTCTCTGATAAACACCACTAACAAGAGTTTCAATTTGCAAGTAAGGCTCGTTATAGTCTACTTAAAATTTTTCAATCATTCTAATAATTGTGGTATTTAATTATAAATCATCGCTAGTCAGCAATAAGTAATGAGCAGAATTCTAAGAGTGTTCTTAATGTTCAATTGTCATTGTCAAGAACGCTGAAAAATTATGCAACCTATCATCGATTTCAATTAATTCCTCTGTATCAGCGATACAATTACCCCTGACCTCAGCATAAATGGATTAAAAGTTACGGACAAGATCAGAGACCACCAGATGATAGACTTCACGCTCGACGCACACGACCGACCCTAAAACAAGGACTCAACATACACAAGCCCTCGACTACAAACGAGCAAACTTTAAACTAATGAAAGAAGAGCTTGGCAGCAATAACTACGAAGTACTCATGAGCAACAAAAACCCCGTGATGATACTGAAAGAAAAGATTGCAACTGCTACAGAACACCATATACCAAGGAAGCGAATCAGGCCAACCTATAACCCTCCTTGGTTCTCACAAGAAATTAAACGCCTCATCAATGCAAGACAACAATCATACAGAAGACTTAAACGTTACCAAACAGAACCCTATAGTCAAGAACATATTCACACCTGCAGGGCTGTTAGGCGAACGATAAATCTACAATACGAAATAAAGAAATTACAGGTGCAGCAGAAGCTAAAACTAACCCGAAAAGCTTCTACAAATACTCCACGACAAACGATTCAAAAGAGACACTATTGGACCACTGATCGATTTTGAGGGCTCAAACCAAACGAACAACAACAGCAAAGCCAAGATTTTTAATTCATACTTTACTTCTGTGTTAACTCACGAAGACTTAACTGAAATCCTGCAACCTCATGCTTTAAATCCTCAGGAAATCCTGACAGATGGCGTATTTACAGTAGAAGAGGTAGAGAAACAGCTCAGCATTTTAAACCCAAAGAAGTCAACCGGACTCGACGGCATTGCTCTCTGGATACTCACAGAAACAGCCGAAGCAATAAGTGAACCCTTAACAAACAACATCAATCGATCACTTGAAACTGGGATAATTCCGGAAGATTACAAGCGGGCAAATGACACTTCTATTTTCAAAAAGGGAAACGAATAACCACCTATTAACTATCGTCCAATCTGTCTAACATCTGTCATCAGTAAAACAATAGAAAGATTACTTAAAGTTCGTATAACGAAGCAGCCTAATGACTAAAATCTTATTACTGACACCCAGCACGGATTCAGGGAAAAACGTAGCTGCCTCATAACCTCCTTGACTTTTTTGAAAAAGTTAACCGCATATACACCCGTACAAAAGCCGTAGACCTTGTATGCCTAGGCTTTCAAAAAGCCTTCGACAAAGTTCCCGACGAAAGACTCATAGCCAAAGTGGAAGCGCATGAAATATGAGGGAACTACTGCCGATGGATAAGAAACTGGCTCACTGGTCGCACTCAACGTGTGGTGATTCACGATCAAGCAAGTGATTCAACGCTTGTAACATCAGGAGTTCCTCAAGGGAGCGTTTTAGGCCCGCTCCTCTGCATCATCTATATCAACGATCTTGTTGTCGGAATCATCAGTAAAATCAACAAATTCGCCGATGACACGAAACTATGTCACAAAGCATTCACCAGAAGGGACAGAGTAACTATCCAATCCGACCTCAACCATCTTCTACAATGTAGTGAAATCTGGTAAATGAGTTTCAACATTGATAAATGTTCAGTAATGCACGTTGGTGCAAATAACCGGCATTTCCAACACACGATGAATGACATGCCCACTGAAATAGTCCAGCAACAAAGAGATCTAGGTGTCATTGTCACTGAAAATCTCAAACATGAAAACAAGTGGAAAAAAGCGTCAAAAATGCGAGCAGGATTCTTGGTTTCGTTGCACGAAACTTTGAATACAAGTCAAACAACTTAATATTACCGCTCTATAAAGCGCTAGTCTGGCCTCAGTTAGAATATGCAGTGCAACTCTAGTCTCCTACTGGACAAAGAGATATCAATAAAACGGAAAAATTTCAGCGTAAAGCAACGACGATGATTTCAGAACTCCGCAATCTCAGCTACGAAAGATGTCCTCAGTACCTTAAACTTATTTCCCAAGAACCTAGAAGACTGCTATGACAACTTATTGAGACCTTTAAGTATCTTAACAGGCTTAACAATGTTACTCTGGAAGGGCTTTTCGAACGAGATAGCAATATACAAACCACAAATAACTGCCAAAAACTATTACTGAAAAACTTCAAGACATCTCCCGAGCTTTGAAATTCTTTCCCGTTAAAATTGCCGCAACTTGGAACCAGCTACTCTTAAGCAAAGTTTCTGCTGGCTCTGTGAACACATTCAAAAATCGTCTCGACAAATATTGGATTACGAACCCACAAGTATTACAACGTACTAACTCTATGTCACTAATTCCTAGGGCCAGTGTATGATTAAGATAAATGCGAGTGACTGAAATGCCTGTGCGTGAATGCAATGTGTGTACATGACTGACTTGACTTACGTGGTTAAGTGTACGTGCATGATTGATGGATTTACTTTAGACGGCTTGGGTATCGACCCAAGAATGGGCCAAACGGCTCGTTCCTATTGCCTTATTCTATTCTATTGTCAGCGAGCTCAGGGAAGCTTTAACTTCCTCAAAGCCACTCACAACCGTCGAAGATTGTTTCTTAATAAATTTTAGAAACGTGTATTGCTCAAATTGTCTGTACGAGTCTCCTCGACCGTCCCCTTCACTCACTACCGATATTGATCCCAAGTTCACAGTTGAAGGCTTGCTTCACCGTCGCAATTAGTTGGAATTGTAGGACTGGACGATATAGCAGTTCTATTTGATCTGTGAATATTAACGGTAACGGCTGCGTCAGGTGAGAGATGTTCGAATGCGATAAAGTCAATTATTTCAACGGGCAAAAAATGGATTTTGGCTCTAATGATGTACAGATATTTGAGATGGGATTTTTATTCCGACATGTCTTTAGCTTTAAAGTTTAATTTGACGTTCAGAAGCGTAACTATTACTGTGAAATAAAAAACATGTTTGAATTGTAGTACAATTGGCTAACTAAAATAGAAGTGAGTCATCTTCCGTTCCACACGCCTTTACACTATTTCATAGCTCTAATGGGTTATGGTACAATACTTGCTTCTTGTTTATCGACAAAACATTTTGCTCCTGCAGAATCTGTGTGCAAATGATGAAAAAGGACGTAAGAAAAAGCTGAATATGATTCAGAGCTTCTTAGATACTAAATGTATGATAAATATATATATATATATAATATATTGATGGAGGGACTGTACGAAAATATGGTATTGTACACCAGTTAAGAAATCAGTTGAAGAAAATTTCCTTAAGCTGGGTTTTACTTGGGTCGACTTTCTTTGCTAAGGTTAACGTTCTTTGCAATATTTTACCTGATATTAATGCTCCAGATCTCAATATTCAACACTGAGTAGAGTATAGTCTTCACTATAAATATAACAATTAAATTTACAAAAATATTCATGTAATACAAAAAATTATTTCTGAAGAAATTAAACACTAAAAAAGTATTTGATGCAAGCTTTGGTTCAGGCAATTATTGAAGACAGATTCAACAATTTTGTTGAAGACATGGTCTTCGCTACACTAAACATCATAATCAAATGGAAGATAGTAAAACATCAAAAAATGAGATTGATCTCTTTAAATAAGAAACTGAATGACAGACAATTTATTTCCTATGATGCTAGTCTTTTCGGTATTGATAAAGAATGCTAAAACTCATATAGTAAAGGCTAAAACTCGTAGGCCGTAGCCTAAAACAACTTACCTCGGCGTCAAGCAAAGTCTGCAAGAACAAGCAATGAACCTGGATGAGGATCAGTGAACTTGGATAAGAATCAATCAACCTGGATAAGAATCAGTGAACCTGGATGTGGATCAGTGATACTGGAAAAGGATCAGTGAATCTGCATAGGGATCAGAGAACCTGGATAAGGATCAGGGAACCTGGATAAGGATAAGGGAACCTGGATAAGGATAAGTGAACCGAGAAAGCAGGAGCAATGATCCTGATCGAGACGAAAACTTTTTGTCGGTAAGCTAGGAACTCTAAATATTTTCTTGAAATTATGTGCAACGATTGCACACGTTTAGGAAATGTTCATATTTGCGGCTAGTGAAAGTTTAAATCCTCTGGCACCTAAACTAATATTCATGGTACGTACTATCAGCTGGTATACAGTGTATGTATACATAGTAATCGCCATTTTCCTTTATGGATCAACAAGGCAAACTTTGATATCAGGAATACAAAGATTAAAATGTATCTGCTGTACAGTAGTCGGGCTCATACGCCTGGTCGAAAGTTAGAAAAACTTATGAGACGTTTACGAACTCTTTTCCACAGCCGCAGGAGAATAAATGCGAAGAAGCCAAGCAATGAATACAGAAGCCAGGTCATGACTCCGTTAGCAAACTCTGCTGGTCACTTGGTGAACTTTGTCTAATGTATGCGCATGTGCACTGTGCAGTAAGCAAAGAACGTTCATTAAACAAATGTGTATGCAATAAAAAAGTGTATGTGTATTAAACAGGTCTAAGTGCATTACAACAGAATAGAACATTGTGACAAGAATGAGCCGTTTTAATCATTTTTTGGGCTTCTACCCAAGTCCCACGGAGTCCAAAATTAAAACATCAATCACACACAGGCTCTTCAATCATGCATATGCAACTCAATCTCAGACAGATACCAGGAGTGATGTAAGGTAGGAAGTGAAGGAGTAACAGGAGTCACTGTCATAAATTTTTAGAGAATAATTACTGTTTAACATTACGTAACAGTCCTATGACATGATGTAAAATAGTTATATGAATCGCAGTACACAATTGTTACATGACTCGCGATATACGAGTCATACAATGATCTACACATCAATTTACCATTCACGACCGCCATTTTTACTCGTGTACGATTCGTACTACATTAATAATAATATGGCTCATGATACACAATAGTTACATGACTTGTCACATAATTTAATTACATAACTCGTAATACATAATGATTATATAAATCGTAGCACACAGTATGACTAACTGTACACAATAATTCTATGACTCATGGTGCTAAATAATGTGATTTGTAATTAACAATAATCATATGACTAATCGTACAAATTATTGATACAATCCATGGAACATAATTTCACGACCAGGCACCAGAATGTTGGCTTTATGTTGAGAAACAGTTGTTCTGAAGGTATCTCATCTCGATGGTCCTTTGCACCATCAATAGCACTATAATCCTTATTTTTTCTGTTGTTTTATATTGTATTGATGTTGCTTACGGATCTATCATCAGCGGCCACGTTTGAGGCCAGCAGATTTTAAAGTACGTGTGGTTTTGCTAGTTATGAATGTCTCTCTAATGCTTTCTCTCACTCCCTATAAGAGGAGTTTCGATTACACTTCGAATCAGTACCTTAAAATGCAGGGAGGTTTCTTATTCACTATCAGTCAAGAAGATTTTTGAATGTGTTCACGGTACCAGCAGAGACGATACTTTTGGGCAACTGAGCTCAGACAATTTAGACTGGAAAAAAACATAGAACTTGGAGTCTCTTGAGGTTGTTCCTTATTGATTTTTTACCGTTATTCCTGGCCAGTACATTTTCGTCTGTATCGAAAGGCCCTTCCGAAGTAACATCGTTAATGCCGTTAAAATATTTATTAGTCTCGTTCAGTAAATTCGTCGTCTTCTTTGTTCTAGGGAAGGGAATTTAAACTGTTGAAGACTTCATTCGTGACTGAGATTGAGTTTTTGAATTATTTTTTTTTCGTTACAATGAACAGTCTACGAACAGTAAACAATTGCCATTGTAGTAGCAAGCGTTTGTTCAGCGAACAAACGTTTTTGTGCAGTGAGCAAGTGTACTTACAGTAAACAAATGAATCAGCAGTACTCAACATCATGTGCAGTGTGCTGCAGTAAATAGGTAAATGAACAATGAAAGAAAAAGTTTGCAGTAAAAATGTGTAGTACGTTGAGTTAATAAGTATGTATATGTGCAGTAAATATGTAGTGAAATAGATATGCACCGTACGTGCAGTAAATAAGTGTGTGTGCAGTGAGTAAGTGTTTGTGCAGCAAATAAGTGTGTGTGCAGTAAAATGTGTGTGTGTGTGCAGTAGGTGAGTGAATGTGTAGTAATCAAGTGTTCGTGCAATAAATAAGTGTATGTATAGGAAACAAGTATATGTCCAGTAAATAAATGGATGTGCATTCAGGCAGTGTATGCGCAGTAAATATGTGTACGCGCAGTAAATAAGTGTATGTGCAGTAAATAAATGTGTGTGCAGTAAATAAGAGTGTGTGCAGTAAAAACGTATGTGTGCAGTAAATACGTGTATGTGCTGTAAATACGTGTATGTACTGTAAATACGTGTATGTGCTGTAAATACGTGTATGTGCAGTAAATACGTGTATGTACAGTAAATACGTGTGTGAGCAGCAAATACGTGTATGTGCAGTAAATACGTCTACGTATGTGCAGTAAATACGTGTATGTGCAGTAAATACGTGTGTGCGCAGTAAATACGTGTGTGTGCAGTAAATACGTTCATGTGCAGTGAATAAAATGTACAGCAGCACAGACTCCTCGAGAACTAATTTCTGGAAAAATCAAAATTGCGTTATTGCAGTTGTTGATAAAGTTCAATTAGTTTTGGAGTTGTGATTGATTGTTTAATTCTTTATTAATACAGCGTTGTTAAGCAGGAATTCCATTAAAATCCCAAAGATTTTCACTTTTTGATCGAATGCGTTCTATACAAGTACTGTAACATACAAATTCTCAAATTACATTGCGACCCGCGTTAATAATCCAATATAACATGGCTTAAAATGTTACATAAGACATCTTTCGATATATTAAATAGGTATTGTCAATATATAATTATTTATCGAGGATTTTAGATGGCTATTTGCCATGCTAACCATGAATATTGCAAGACACAACACTCTTTTTCTAAAAATTGGCGTTAGTATCTACCGTCAATATTAGTCCAATGCGATTTAAAAAGTGAGTTCATTATCAGAAGGGATTAAAAACAGCTGATGGTAACTTCATTATTGTAATGCATGCAAAACTACATCATTTGAAGTGAACAGTGAACAGATTTAACAAATCGTAAAGGCTATTTGTTAATGTAACATCTTTTATACTTTATGACTTCAAAAATACGATCATTTATCGATTCAGTCAATTTCTTTATTCTTGCAGATGGCAACGGTGTCGATACGATTATTATGCATTCCATAAGTCTTGTTTCGAAGTAAATTACCGAATATTAGCATAAATTTCTCTCTAAATGATGGACCAACATTTTTCCATTGGGTTCAAATCTGGCGAATTTTGAGGCCACACCATCAAATTGTCGTCTTTGCATTCCGACGATGCCAGATATTGCTTCATTGCTTTGGCTGAATGCGAAGGTGCATCGTCTTGCATGAACACAATCTTCTCGCGGAGTAACAAAGACTGGTCTTCTAGCTAAGGTAAAAGTGCTTGATTCAAAAGTTCACAATATGAAGCTGAGTGAATTTTGCTGCCACAAAGAATCATAAGAGGTCCTTTAACTTAGTTGTTTATTAACTTATAGATCCTGAAATGATTCTCCCCTGTGTTAAAATGAACCCAGCTTCAAATTATGAACTTTCAATATTCAATGTTAGCATTGCAAATAGTCATCTCAAACTTTCGATAAATAATTATCTTCAAAAATAGACATCTAGTATATCCAGAGATATTTTCATGTAATATTTTAAGCAATGTTATGTTGGATTATTAGAGTGGGTCACACTGTAGAGTCCGAAACGATATTGCCTTCCAAAACTTGTAAAATACATGATGTTATAATTGTTTTCAGTTCTGTGGTATTACCTCGTCATGTCATGGTTTTCATAAAGTTTTAATATAATATCTGCACAGATCTGAGACTCGAATAAAACACAAACTATAAATGTTTAAAATTTACAAGACACTCGCTGTCATTTGAACTCTTAGTTCGTGCGTATAAATGGGGTAAACCATTTTTTCTAAGAGGAGCTAGAAGCCTCCATTGATCCATCTATATACGCACATGATGTATGCTGGAGACTTGGATGATTAAATTCAACCATGTCAATGATTGAGAAACTTTGAGAATGTCAACATCATCTTACATCAAAATTTTACACATAGATATGTATGTACCATTTTCCTTTTACGTTTCAAGGTAACAGACAACATGAATATCAATATACAAAAATAATTTTATCACATAACTGCATCCAAGAGTAATATATCTCCAGATACGGGGAAAAATGCATCAGAAGTACGTATTTCCCAGAGCAATATCTGAAGCACCAGGTGCTGTGGTATTGCTGGACAAGCTATGTGAAGCGCTTTCGCATCACCAGTGTAACTATACAGGAGTAAACTCAGCTGCGCTAGATTTATTTCTACCTTCTACAACCGGAAGCAAATGCTTCAAATACAACTGTTACTTCTGGGAAAATAGGGATATTTTAAGTATTCTTTTATAAACATCATCATGACACAAAGTTTTCATTAGCTTTGTGTAAAATAAACCTGACGAATTTATTTGTTTCAATATATTCTCTTATGTCTCCATTTTTTGGCCGCAGCCACCAAAGAAAACATACTGCTTGTTACCATAGAAGTAATAAGAAAATTCACAGGAGACTACTGAACATCATGATACCAAACTCAACGCTCCCTTACCTGATTAACACAACGAAAATGCAAACCAGTAGCCCACACTTACTTTAATTTTTGTCTTAACATCCCTGTTTGGCACAAGCCACACTGTTCATGACCCGTGCACACAGATGAACATATAAAACGAGCATTCCTAAAATTATTACCCTAGACTTATTACCGCGTTTTTCTGCTTCGCTGACCTATAGTTATTGAGCCGTTATGCCAATGCACGGTAGGCAATCAATAAATTTCGAGTTCAAACCAAAAAATTAACATTTATCTATCTATAATTCTACAGTCAAACATATGTACATATATATGACCATTCATGTTCACTTTAATTCTCAAGCCATTTAAAAACTTAAGCTCCTCTCCTTTCACAGAAAAATTGAATCAGCATTATCCTCCTTCAAAAATCTCTCAAGAAAAGATCCAACTAAAATGAAAATGAAGCAGGCATAAAAACTTCAATTCACCTCCGAATTACTATAGATGATGAATGCATGATTTTTAGGCTCAACGCTGTTCCAAAACTCAGATACCCTAGGTACGTTATGCCTCCCTAGAAGCTGAACACAATTTCATGGACGGCTAAAATATTCCAGAGAATAATGTGAACTTTTCGTTTCAAGTTTGGCAAAAGTCAATAAGGTTTCATTTACTTCAGTAACTTCCGGGTGAATTGGAGCTTTTTATTGCTTCTTGAGTTTCATTTAGTCACTTGAAGAGAAGGCGAGTCTGTCGATGGTGGCCGTCCACTGCTACATATGATTCATGTTCAGTTGTGATCAGTGGCTTAGCTATGAAATTTCGACCTCGAATGCAGGTTTTACTTAGTGGTTATAATACATGTCAGTAATTTTAGGGCATTTTCATCGGTGAGAAGAATATCTTAAAATCACATTTCTCTCGACATATTGGATAGTTGCTGGTAAATCTAACATTGTTTACACTAGACGATATGTCTCCAAAAAGATTAATACTTCCATGTATTCTTACTTTTGTAAATTCAGGTTTTAAAATTCAAATAAAGTATTAATGTCACACTTCATTTTCAATTCAAATTTAATAAAAGGTTGGTGCTCTGAAAAATTTCATATCAATCAGACGCATGGTCTTCCGTTTTATTTTTTGTAGCATCGAATTCTTATTGTCAATTTTTTTTGAGAGTAAAGACGTTGTTGTGCATATAGATATGCAGTTGTAACATGTAGTTTACAAACCCTTTTCAAGCCTTGCTCGCAACAAACTTTTTTCACTACCAATTTTGTAGTTTTGTCTTTTAATTTGAATTCAGTGGCATATTTTACAGAAATATGTGAAACACCTAATGCAATTTCTTATGCAATTCATAAGAAAATTGACACTTTTTCATCAAATGGAAGGGCTCTCTGTAAATTGTGAACGATGTTTTTGAAATTGAATTCGTTTATTATTCACAAATCGAGAATTTCACTGGTATTTCTTTGTGCAGTGTGTAAAAGACTCCTGAAGTTATGGCCATGAATATACAATAGGCGCCACATCGTGATGAAAATATCTTTTTGAGGATTCTTTTCTACATGGCGTCGAGTAATAACTGAAATCCTGCTTGGATGATGAAACCGAAAGAATACGCACCGAAAAGTTCCAGTTTCGGCACATCTGTTCACGAAAGCCTACCAGATTTTTTCTAATTTACTTAAACTTTTTTGAGTGCTATGAAACATACATGGGTTTCCAAAAAGTGAAAGGAAATAATATGAATAAATTTACATTCCTTAAGCTACAATAGATTTAATACGTAAATACACTATGTTCACGATAAAATGAGGCACTGTGGGAGGTCTGACTATGGAAATAAATATGGACGAGTCTATGGTGCAGCTGGAGGGGAACATTCTTGCACGAAGTCAGTTATCGTACGTCAAATGTGCACAACTCTGCCACACACCAACAATAGCTCAATTTACAGGGGGAAATACCATTGCGACGTAATGACAATCTATTCAATTCTGTTCAAGGTTATGATTTTACGTAGTAAACAATTATCTGGAAACTTTTGGCGAGTTACGTATAGGGTGACATCAAGAATTTCAACACGTATAATACTAGACTAAGCAGGGTCCAATAGACAGATTATCTTACACGAACACAAACTTGGGTGATCAAAAGTTATGTTCATAAGTAATTGTATGTGCCATCATTGGCCGAAGCCTATACTTATAGAATTTCTTATGCAAAGATAGAGCTGAAAGTTTCCAAGGCGCATGAGAGGTAACCTGTACACCAGGACAGGCAACTATCAGAAATCGTTCCTAATTTATTTTGTTATGTGATTTCTTGGTTTGAGTTTTGAATGCTCGGTAACAGGTCTTCTTGACGCTTTTCGTATTGTTTACGTGTTCATTTAGATTTTCTACTGGGGTGTCATTCTACTGCGGTGCACTTAGTGCAGTTATATTTCATAGCGTTAGTTGTATCAGAAAATTTTATGCTGTCACGTGAAGATGCAGAGGGGAGGCAATGGGATGAAATCTCAAAGTGTCTGGCATTGCTGTACTGTATACGACTACGTTTTTACCATTGCAGGCATAACAAGCGCCGACAACAGATTATATCAGTGTTGGCCTCAGATTGCTCGAGGCCTAGTGGCCGTTCAAGGCCTAGGGGCCCCTCAAAGCCTAGGCCGTACAAGGCCTAGGGGCTGCTTAAGGCCTAGGAGCTGCTTAAGGCCTAAGGGCCGCACGAGGCCTAGAGGCAGCTGAAGCCCAAGAAGCCGCTTAAGGCCTAGGGGCCACTCAAGGCTTAGGAGCTGCTTTGGTGCTCATTCGTCCTACTGACATTCATTCGTTTAATTTGAAAGAAATGTGTTACAGGAACAGTTTAGATAAGTTATCGCAGTTGTTTTAAGGTATAAGGACAGCCCCAGTGGGGTGTTTTTCAAACAGTAGTAGTAATCTCTACACCCTCAAAAAACTGTTTCTTTCTTTCCTTCTCGAAATTAATCAAATGTCTTCAGTCTAAGTATTGACTGATAGGATAACATGTGTTTTTCCGAATTGTTCTCCAGACTCGTGTTGTTTCTCTCTATGGAAGCGTAGTGTTTTTTTATTCTTCTAATAATTGTTATTTGTCCATTTATGTGATGCAGCTTCAATTCCACTTCCACACAAAATCTGTAATCAGCCACACATGCTAATTATTATTTCTCTAAATGGAGAAACCACAAATCAGCTTTCATTCAGTGACAAAAGCACACTCATTATATGAAGATAAACGATTGATTCTCGAATGTAGAAGTTAAGTGAATTTATGTTGGAAATACAGGTAACGATCATCACGCCATCCAGAGTCATATCGCACAACTTGACAGGCTGATGTTAGCGTTGAAAAACTGCCAACACAAAACGTGGTGGACAATACTTTTCTCCACAGATTCTTGACGATATTAGAGGCAGATGAGTGTAGACCACAATAAAAGCTAATACTTGGTGCTGTAAATTCATCCTCCATTCCAAAATAAAGTAAAAAAAGGAAGAAAAACTTGAATACAAGTAGAAAAGCTCGATAAGTGGCTTTTCAAACTGTATATTTATTTAAATTGCTTAGCAGTCTCGATGTAATAAGCAAGTTAAGCAAAAGTTTGGTTGAGAAACAATAACATTATCTCACGCTCAATTGTCAACAGGAGAAATGTCCTGTATTTTAATACAAGAACAGTAATGATACTGAACTGTTGAGTTTTTGTAAGGTACTGAAAGGAGGGCATCTTACAGCAGATGCCTACATCGTGTTCTTGAAAAACAATCTCTAGCCATTGAGCAAATTTCAATTTTGCGTTTGTCGTTCAAATGCATGTTGATACTTTTGCATGATAATGTTCCATCTTATACTATCCAGATAATTCAAGAATACCAGATAAAACTGGAAATTAAAAAACAGTTATTTTATGAGCCTGTCTGCAGTCTCACAAAATTTAACCCAAACAAAAAGTATCTTGAGTGTCATCATGAAAGAACTTGATACCTTGATACGCAAGTTTACAAAGAAAAAAGAAATTTTATAACATATTCAAATAACAGCAAGGAAAGTTCTATCATCATGAGAAAATGGTGTAGGAAATTCCACGGATGAGAGGCTTGTTTCTACTGTGTCTGGCCATGATGGTAACACATAAAAACCAGTGCATTATGTTATTATTCACATGCTTCTCATTATTTACATTATGGTTCTCTATCTATTTGTCATAAAAATGAGACTTTTCATTTGGTGTTTGTACGGCATGAAGCCGTTGTTTGTATGCCAATAAAGTGCGTAAATTCAATAGCGTTCACATTTTAGTTAAGGTGCAGGATTTGACGCTTAGAATTCAAGTTTGAAGGTTGATTACAAACACAGCTGTCGCTTGTTGACGAGTGTAAAAGCTTCGAAAATTCCCCCTAGACGCAACTCTTAGCTGTCAATATTCTAGCAGCACTTGAGTCATTACAGTTGAACATGCGAAATATGTATGTTAAAAATATATTCTACTTAATAATATTTCAGTTACAGCTCTTAATTCATACCTCTACATCTTGTAGCCAGAGTCTCTCTCGCATAACAAGTTTGTTCCGAACAGAGAATGAAGAAACAGTTAGGATTTTACCAACACGATTTAAAATTTTGAACTACAGCAAGGTAAATGAAATACTTTTCAGTGTGTATCCGAAATAAAAGTGGAATTTGTAAAATTATAAAAAATTATACCAAATGAAAGACTAATATGGTTGTGTTTCACACGATTTGGGGGCCAAAGAAAAAACTTAGTGGTAAAAAAGAGACGTCCTAAGCAAAGATTTCCTTGATTTTAATCGAAGATAACCTCCATGAGCTGTTATCAAGGTTCCATCAATAATCTCAGTGTGAAGCCCCAGCAGCCTATAACAGAGGGTTGTCCCTCGATGTTTGGGGGTAGCCGACCTGACAACCACCGCCTAATGGAAACTTCGTTAACAGAGATTGGCTCCACTCGTTACGAGCTCGGCCGGCCAACAAGATTTTGCTCTTGCAAGTGCTGTCCTCCAGTGAGGGTCCTCAAGCCGAGTGAGTTTCGGGAAAGTTTTGGTCGCGTGTTCGTAGAGCTAGAAAATTGCTCGTAATGTGTATCTGCTATTTTTAATGATAAAATTCAGAATGTGCCGTCCAAACTCCTGTATCCTATGCCTTATTTTGTTAAATTACCTCCTCTGGTTCTGACGACTAAGGAATACTTTTGTAATTATGAATGAATATCTTGTAATATATCACGAGAAAAAATTTCATACATACTCGTATATCTCATGAATATTTTTGCGTGCACGCATATTATGGCATTCGTGTATTGTTGTGAACGCGCATGACTGATGTAAACACGCTTGACTGGTGTGAACACGCATGACTGGTGTGAACACGCTTGACTGGTGTGAACACGCATGACTGGTGTGAACACGATTGACTGGTGTGAACATGCATGACTGGTGTGAACACGGTTGACTGGTGTGAACACGTTTGACTTTCGTGAACACTGTTGACTGGTGTGAACACGCTTGACTTTCGTGAACACGGTTGACTGGTGTGAACACGCTTGGCTGGTGTGAGCATTCTCGTATTGCCTAGTTTGATCACAGTCTGTCTGTTGATCACTGAAGAAATTAAATCATTTCTAATATTAGCCGCCACTTGATAGTCGTGTCAACATGCTCAACTAAACATGGTTTTGTTTAAACTGGTTAATAGGTTCATGTGGCAGTGAAACAACATTTCCTTCAAAAAAATATGTAGGTACTAGCCCATTCTTACGTGTGACACTTCCTTCAGTGTACTTTTTAAATTGATTCACTGCATAACAAATCTAGCAATGTTAGACTAAGAAACAAGCACGGTGAAGAAATAAAGTACTCTATGTCCTATTCAGCTTAATATGAAGTGTATTTCTGATAATTGTGCATATTTTGTTTCTTTGGGATTCAAAGCTTTTTCATTTATTTAAACCTTAAACATTTTTATGTAAAAATGTTGCAGTCCTAACTAAACTCAAAATTTGTATGGTTTATCAATCTTAGATGAGTAATATAAAGCATAAAGTAATTATCTTATTTTAATTATAAAAAAGTTGTAGTAACCACAATGGTTCCCGTGCTTTGTTTCTTGAGAGATTTTTGTTCTGTACGCAAACTATAAACGAACAGTAATGCTTATTACACAACTGCTTTGGAATAAACTTCTGTTTGGCTTCAAATGATGCTAAGTTCTTGTACTTTTCTATTGAGTAAATACTGCAATTTAGGACAAAATGTGGTGAATTCACCTCCACGAGAAAGCGTTCCCAGCTTCTAGCGTTTCGAAAACCATTCTCAACCCTTAAGTAACCCCAGACTATTAATTTTATTGGTTCTGGCCACACGTCTTGTACGATATAGAAGTACCAAGAATATAGTGATGAGAGAACCACATGTGGTATAACACACGTGGGTCTCAGATTGTTAAAGGGTAAAGCGACGTCACTTGCAATGCACTTCAAGGAAGCGTAATTCCATTCTAGGGTTTATTTGATCCACCAGTGACGATATTTTTGTATGAAACATGTTGCAGCTATCGATCGTCCATTCAATATTGTTGGTATGTTATTTACGCTGTTATTTAAGCAAAATTTCGAGCATTATTTTGTGATTCATTTCACTTTTCACACTACATCGATATAAGCTAATTTAGATGGTTGCCTTGGGGGCAGACTGAGTGGAAGATGCAGATTCTAGCGAAGTGTGTCGCATCCAGAGGTTCGTGGCAAAGCAAATTACAGAACTGAAGGACTGCAGGGTCTGCAACTCAGCTGAATGACAAGTGAAGCTAATATTGATTATCTCGTAGCTCAAACTTTTTTATTTTGTACACCATTTTATCGACTCAATGCACAAGAAATTTTCCTTACGCTTCAAATTTTACTTAGTTTTATGAAAACTTTCATGTTTTCACGTGATATTACCGAACAGCACATTTAGAAATTTTCATCTTAGTTACGATGACGTAAAGCTTTTTGTAACACGAGTCGTAAAATTTGATGATGAGACGGCGTTGCAGGAACGACGCATTTAACGCAAACTCCTGCTATCTCCTGCTGCAGTTGTTGGGCTTGTCAAACTTTAATGGCTTCGCACTTGAAGCACAAAGTTTGAAGTCCAGTTTGTTCGTTCCTTGTGAGGAAGGTTTCGGTTTTCACGAGGGCAGACAGCTTTATATTCATTGTTAATTACTATCAAATAGAAAGGATGCTTAGTGCACGTCTTTTTATTCGTTAATTGGGGTTTGATTTTATTTGATGTTATGTGATTCAGCTTCGAAACCAGTTTTTTATCCAACCTGAATTATAAACCTTATTATAGATCTTAAACGTGTAATCGGCAGACATTTATAAGTTAGGAAATGAGACTAACGAATAATTTCTTTTGTTTACTTGTTAACGCCAACAAATTATCATTATCTGGAGAGAGGTATACGTCAGAGAGATTGCACTAGCAGAAATAAAGAAATAAATAAGACAAGTCGAATGGACTGACTGGCAGTGGCGAGGTAGATTGTAAATCGAAACCAAAATCTTATATTTTCATGGGATCATGTGAAGAACATTGTAATAAAAAATGTCAGGGAGTTTACATTAGGAACTGTATTAATTTCTCTACACATTTCTATTTTGCGAGAATGAAGTATCAGTAAACTAAAACAGAATAATGAGGTTCCCAGCATTTATTATGAATGTGTTGGGATGTATCTACATATAATCAGTAGAATTGTAGAGGATGTATTTATGCATGCAAAGTCATATTTTTACAGAGCTACAAATAACATTTATTGTGATTGACAACTGTTACGGAAAATATGTTTATTCATCATTGAGGACAGGCTTACTATTATAAATGCAAAAGAGTTTCTACAATAACTAATGTTGAATCTATTCCAAAGTACAGAATATTTAACAATAACAATTGCACTCACGCAAGGAACAAAGAAGATGCACAACATGGAGTGTGACAACAATGTAATCCCATACCTGTACGCAAACTTAGTCTATCCTTCGTATCAAAATACGGCCTGTATTATAGAAGTACATAATTGAGTGTCGTGTACACAAATGCATTTAAAAATGTAAAAGGGTAGAATTACACTTGAGAGTTTTAATTTACGCTTGATACTATTCTATGTTGAACCTGTTCACTTAATGACATTTATGTGAATATGAAAATGTTAACTTAATGACATAATCTTATTTTTAACTTAGATATAGTGATCTAAATGAGTTTAAAAACAAACAATTTATTGAGTTTTAATGTTACAGAACACTGCAGCACTGTGTTTTCAAGATGAAAATTGCTCATTTTCTTATTAAAACCTCAAAAAATGTCTCTTTCTCTCCCTCTTGATGGGAAATTTGAGACTTTAAAGAGCTTATTTTTATGGAGGCAGGCGACTGAAGTTTGATAAAATTTCTTCTGTCTCATTTTCAAAGATTATCGTTGCTATAAAGATGAACTTTTTATATTCCGCACCTGAACTGGTGTAGGTGTAATAGGATCAGAGTAAAGGCTCCTGCTTTATTCACTCAAATGCTCGCCTACAGAGAATATTTTCAATTCCGAGATTGAGTAAAAACTTTAAACTCATCATCATAAATACATAAAACTTTATTCTGGAGACACCATCTAATGAGGGTAAACGACACGAAAAATAGAAGTGGAAAAACAATATGATAACAAATGATATTTGATTGAAATTCTGTATCCTGCACCGTTTCCAAAACAGAAATTATTCGATTTCTTTTACGTTTTGTAAAACACTGTTCTCAGTAACACCTCCCTCCATTTGTTTTCCTGATGTTAGGGAATAATATCGTAGAGCACAGCGCGGAGTGATCCTCCACTACAACGTAAGTCCGGAATAATTCAGAGCACTGCTCCAAGAAGTTCTACAATAACTGAGAACTTCTCGAATGCAGGTCTGTCTCGACTGAAGAAGCCTACGAGGGAAAATAAATAACTCCTGATGAGCTTCGAGTTAAAACGTATCCTCGACTTGGGAAGGAACTGCAGCAAGTGTCTGACTTGGTCTTTATTGTTCAGCCCTATTCTAGCTAGAGTCGAGCATTCACTGACTCACTTGAAGTTTAGTTCTTCAGAACACTCTGCACAGCAGACTCTGCTGCTGCTGCAGCTGTGCAGTGCACGTATAGCTTGCTGTACCTGTGCAATTTACAGCTGTGCAGAGTCCAAATAGCCTGATGCTGCTACCATGGAGGGTACGAGCAGTTCACCATTGCTGTTGTACACTACACAAGAGCTCACTATTACTGCAGCCGTGAAGTTTACAAACACTTTGTTATTGCTACAGCAGTGAAGTCTGAAGTTTAAGTATGAAGTTTGTAAATATGATAATTTGCTATTGCTGCAGCTACGTAGTGTAAAAAGTAAATAATTTAGAATAAAACAGCTGAACTCAACACAGAGAAAAACCTCGTCTCACATAACGCTAACCTCGACACTCAGCTCAGTTTTCGTCAGTGTTATCACAGGCGTCCGTAAAATTCACGCTGTTTACGTAGGTTAAAAACACATTCTGAAACGCACATCTCCTCTCTAGGTGCACTGTCGCACTTGATGTGTGGCATTTGGGACTCCTAATAGTTAAATGGCGATAATAATTAGTCCAAATCTTAACAGAAGCTGTGGAAAACTTCAAACAGGTTTCGTCGTTTGTTTTGTGTTTCATCAACACAAATTCATTACCATGTACAAAGTCAAAATCGCGTTGCTTCGATGTTGTAAAGTTTCTGATGTATATGAAATGTGTTCAATGACATTATCAATCTCACTCAGTTATTTAGTCGCTAATTAGAGCATGTAGCTTTGGAAAAGTGTTACATATGTTTCAATTATATATAATGATTATCATATGACCAGCTTGGTCGACTGGTATCACCAGCTTGGTAGACTGGTGAGCGAATCTGCTTGCGAGCGGAAAGACCCGGGTTCGAATTCCGCTGCCGACATGGTTGATGCGGCTAGAAATACGGCATGGGATTTGGGTAAACAATCGAATAATTATCGAAGTAATTATCCGACCCAAGAATGGGCCCGAAGGTTCGTTCCTCTAGCCTTATTCTATTCTATATATTGTGATACTAAAGTAAAGCAGTCGCAGAACTAAAGATGTCTTACTTTATTCACTTCCGAGGGCTTTCTTTTTATTGCAGGAGAGTAGAAGGCCTAAGTGCTTTTATTTATTTAGAAAGAAAAATATATAGCTGGCAGTGATCTTTTCCTTCCTTAAAATGTGCCAGAGTAATCATAAAAGTTTTCAGATTTGTTCAACTGGTCTTACATCCCAATATTCATTTTTTAAGCTTGATAGTAGACAATGGTGTCCGAAAAATACCCTATCTTCTATGGTTTTTTAAGGAAAACTTTTAAAGAAATGTAGCACAATTCTGCCCTTATTTTTACAGCATCTAGCCTAGCATAAGAGTATAACCGACCGCTTGTCATCCAGCTGGGCATAGCGCCTTCTGTTCGTTGTCCACCTTGTACACCACTACTTATCCAGTAAGCACTAGACACATATAGAGCAACAAAACTTTCTCCAAGACATGCAATTCTCATCTAGAGCTGGAAGATTTGCCAAAGTAATTCGTGTTGCCAATATTATTGTAGTAATGGTTGCGTAATGCCGGTCGTAGTGTCGAGACCGTGCTGTGCAGCGCCGTACAAACGTTGCTGAACGATCGTTCTTGCCTCCATATGCGCCATCAATGGGGTGAGACAATGATCGTTATTCCCTTGAAAAGAATAATAAATAGGAATTAAAACTGTTATGCATTTTATCCGCCTAGTTATGAGCACTGATCGTTAGTTTCATAAAAGCATTCTACGCCTTGGATCTTATCTAAATTGTAAAGACATGACGTCAAAAATACAAACTTTCGGCAAGTGTGCTATGCTCTTTTCTGGCCATGCAGAACATTCCACAATAACATGGATATTTTGGGACAAACCTGAAGCAAGACTTGGGGTACAGCCTGTTTCAACTTGGGATGAGCCACATTTTTTCAACTTGGGACATTTGTTTGACTAATGCTCAAAGTTGGCATGAGAAAGATCCTGCCGTATATTCTCTGGTAGAGCCGTTGATGTATGTCAATGTTGATGCATTTCAATGCTGATGCATGTCAATGCTAATGCATGTCAATGTTGAGAGCTGTGAGTGGAAAACGCAGTATCTAATTACTTTCACTGAACATTCTAAGCATACCTGTCATCCACTATCTGTTGTATGAACAAATTAAAAGAATCAATGTGCAGACTGATGTGAAACTTTTTACTTTCAGGAGTTCATGTTTAGAACATTTTCAACTCAAGAGTAAAATATTTGAATCTTATAATAAATGTTGGTCACTCAATATTGCACTAAGAATATCATGCATTACCCAATATTCAAATGAAAAATTAGCTTCATCATAACTGGCCGAGGTCTTCGCTTTCTAAAGTGCAACCTTTCATTTTTTATTGATTTCATCAAATTTTTAATTAGATTTCAGAATAACTGG
Source organism: Trinorchestia longiramus (assembly GCA_006783055.1). Taxonomy (NCBI): domain Eukaryota; kingdom Metazoa; phylum Arthropoda; class Malacostraca; order Amphipoda; family Talitridae; genus Trinorchestia; species Trinorchestia longiramus. The sequence goes on along the minus strand of VCRD01000335.1, from coordinate 115,723 downwards.
ACTCTGGCATTTTAAACGAACGGTAAAAAAGCCTCGCCAGATTTGAATACATATTTACCGATCGTCAGACTCAGCCAAATCGAATCGACTTGCAGGCAAATACGCCAGAGGGTAAATAAATACTATAGTTGCATTCATGTTCCGAGTTTATGTAATGTTTTCAGCCATATTTATGATACGGGTGCAAATCCATTGAGTAGTGACCTTTTCTATTCAGACTGACGCTTAAGAAGTAAAGCGCTGGAAAATGGAGTACAGAATAATTGTTGGTGTTTATTATTACAGATTAGGCTATTACGAACTGTGATGACTGCTGAGTTGACAAATTGCAACCCGAGACACAGTGAACAAAACGAGAAAAAACGCTGAAACTACAATTTATTTCTTGATACTAGAATTTTACTGCATCAGCTCTGTAAGAGCTGACAAGAATCCTATAAAATCCTGTTTCTAGTAGAAAATCAGAATTGGATTTTACTAAGACGTTGCAGTGCATTTCCAGAAAGAACAATCCAAGTTTCTGTTGAAAATACTTTAAATATTTCAAGAATGATAGTTTTCAAGCCCCGAAAAATACATCGAAATGTGACGTAGTTCAATGCCCTATTTTTCTCAACCATGAAAATTTTTATAAAACTATGATGAATATTTAAACATTGTCTTCATTGCAAATACCCTTTTAAGTTAGCATGGTACTATTAATAATCATGCCCTGTAATTTTTATGCAAGTGTTCTTATGAGTCGTGGTGTCCCATACATCAGCAACGTACGCATTGTACGAAAATCTGTTGGTCGTGTATCGATAGCGATTTCTAAGTCTTGAGCCTGATATCTATGTTCCTTGCCCGATATATTTGTTCATTGTCTGATATCTTTGTTTCTTGCCTGGTATCTTAGTCTTTTGCCTGAAGTCTTAGTCTTTTCCCTGATGTCTTAGTCTTTTCCCTGATATCCTAGTTTTTTGCCTGATATCTTAGTCTTATGCCTGATATCAGCCGTTTGCTTGATGTCTTAGTGTTAAGTTTGATGTCTAAATCTTTTACATCATTTATTAGTCTTTTGCCTGCTTTCTTTGTTTAAGATGACCTATTCTCAGTTCACTCTTTCAATTATAAAACAGTCTCACAAATTCTGCCCATTGTATTGTACGTTCGAAGCTCGATCACAGCATGAAGCTAGAGGCTTCCTAGGAGGCTGATTCAGGTCCCCAAGCGCCATTAAATAAACACGAGCTCCTTGTAAGCCTCAGGACCATTACGGCATGGAGACGAGCCCTGGGGTAAGCCTAGCACGGCTTCTTCTTTGTTCTTAAACTGCTTCGGTCATCGTCCTTTGCTAAAGTCGAGCCCCAAAGTTCTTCACAGATGCAAAGTTAGACGCTGGAGGGCTTGCTGGCGAGCTCTGTGACCCACAGTTGAAGTCTGCTGCAGCATCTCGTACGGTTGTTAAGCCCGGCACAAGCTCCACACAACTTGCTTGTGTGGCCGGGAGAGCGATTGATGTTTGTTTTGGCAAGCTTGTCGAGCGGATCAATATCTAGAAAATGAAATCTATTTCACTGCTTTTCTGATCTGAACTCATTTGCTGCAAGACAAAATACATAGACTGAGAGGGTCATAATTTTGCATTAATCGTTAGTACGTTGAAACCGAATAGCTATGAAATTGATTGGTGTGATTAGCATCTTTAGATTTTTAGGTCTTAAGTTGATGATCAGAGTTCAAGTTATAATGCAAGTGTTTGCTGAAAAATATTGAGTACGAATATAAAACGGTCTCACAAATTCTGCCCTGCATGTTTCAACACCGTCAGCCAGCTTCCACGTCTTAACTGGCTAGTATGGATTTAGCAAAAGAATTACTGGTGAAAAGGGCGGTAATAACTGCAGTCATGGCTACCAGATTGCCCAATGCATCAGTGTTTTCATAGAAGAGCCTACTCAAATTTTTCACTTCTGAGGTCATTAAAATGTAGAAAATACTCAAATTAATCATTGCGGTTGTTCAGCTTCAGGATGTAATTCATAGCATTAATTAGATAAGACAAAACACAGCCGTCAAAGGGACATGTCTATCATGGTACACGCTTTGTTTTTCTTTTCACCATCAAGTAAATAAACTATTTGAGTTGAATACCATGACCCACGCCTCTAACAAGTAAGCTACTCAAGTCTGCATGAGGCCTCGTTGATAACTATCAACATATGAATATAGGAGTTGACATCTGAACGTTTTATAACCATGAATTTGTGGTGAGTAGTTTCTTTTATCAGTCTCGAATCTTTGCACGAGTTTCAATGAATATTTGCATGACATGTAAACTATCAGTAGCAGAAATAAATTGTATTGTGGTTAAAAAACGTAATTACCTGATGTCAGGTACATCACAATGTGGTAATTAAAATGAAGCTTATTGAATCAGGATGTGTTTCTTCACTATTGTTTTGAAAAGATAGGTGTCTCTCATTGGTGGCTGAATAAAACATTACATAGTGAGTTTGTATTCTTAGACATGATAGTCTAAGTTTCAGTTTTTGCATCAAATTTCGCTTATTGAAATAAACACAGAAATACACATCCATGCCCCTGACATCACAGCGAAATTTTAATCATTACAGTACAAACTAATGGGTGGGGTAAAAATCACTTCACACTTTTAAATACTATTAAAACAAAATCTAATAAAGCCACAAAAGTGGGTTACATATCAAATGAAAGAGGAAATCTTGGATATTTATTTCGTATCTAGTATACTGATTGAAGGTTTATATTGTTACTCATAAACTTTTCACTTCTATCAATAACTTCAAATGGAAAAATATAGCAAAGAACAGCAAGGAATAATAGTGGAAAGTCATATCACACATAACGGATCCTTAGTTGCAGTGCAGAGGGACTTCATAATAACATTTAACCAACGAACAAGTCCTTTCAGACATTGCATTGTTGCGATGATTTTAAGATTCACAGAATCCGGATCAACAGCTGATAAGGAGCGCGCTGGTAGATCGAAAACAGTATAAAATGCGTATGCAATTCAGCGTGTTTCAAACAGCATTCAACAAGGACCACGAACATCGATTAGGAAACGTTCCTGTGAACTAGGAATTTCTCGAAGATCCCTACGTCTTATCCGGACAAAAGACTTGCAAGTGTTCCCATATAAAATTCAACTAACCCATGAGATAAAGTATACAGACTATTAGAAAAGAAAAGACTTTGCTCGTGCATTTCTGGATCTGGCAAATGA
>VCRD01000335.1:81303-112124 GCA_006783055.1 Trinorchestia longiramus | reverse complement strand
TTTTTCATTAATCTAATACTAAGAATGACCGTTGTGTGTTTATATATTTATATATTAATTTATTTATTTATATGTTTCGTGTCACTTTCAAAAATTAGAGAGATCCAGAGCGTTATATACTCGAGTCCGTATCGTGGATACCGAGTTCGGCGGGGTATTGCCCTATGATTCGGGTACATTGCACCCAAATATGACACGAATTGCAGAGCCAATTGCAGCAGTAGAAAACTTAGTGTCTTAGTTTTCACCAGAAATGTTGTCATTAAAGAAATAATCAATAAAAACGTTTGTCCTCTGTAAATATATATAAAATTAAATATATTGTATTGCGTTCTTATATGTAATTTATTTAATATCTTTCCAACAGTAGTATTTGCCATCATTTTTGATGGCACGGGTATTATCACAAAATCTCTGCCGTCATTTTTGACTGCTGGGTACACTAGTATATACAGAACTTCCATTCTGTATCTTATCCCATGATAATATGATCCAGATAGCACCCGTTGAAATTTCTTGGTTTAAAAGTGATGATATTAGGGATTCATGAAATAAAATGCATATTTCAGTTTTACGCGTGGTACCATCAGAATCTAAATATTTTCTTGAATATATACAAAACTTCCTTTTGTATCTTACTTATCAATCACATGGGCGTGGAAGAGGAAAAAATTAATAACGGAAAAATGGCTTATTCTGTAGTGATCCGGCGCCTTTGGTATCCACAATACAATGCTTATAATACATGCATACCCGTTTTGATTTCAGTTCAATAATTCTTCTTCAGTTATGGATAGGATGTAAAGGGACGGACACACACAGATGCTAAGAGAGAGAGAGAGAGAGAGAGAGAGAGAGAAAGAGAGAGAGAGAGAGAGAGAGAGGGAGAGAGAGAGAGAGAGAGATGGAGATACATTGTCGATTATATACACTGCTGGTCAAAATGTTAAGACCAGTTACGAAGTACCAAAATATGAATGATATTTTGAACAGTTTGAAATAAAATTGTTGTGCACAGTTCTAATATAGGTTAGATGAATAATGGATAAGCAAACAAGTAGATCTTTTAACATTTTTTTACGGAAAAAGAACAGAAATGAAGCTTTAGCTAAATACAGCTGGTCAAAGTTATAAGACCAAACAATAAATTTATGAGTAGATTTACATAGAACGTTACGAGAACATTTTAATAACTAGTGTATCCTCCATTATTATTGATTAGTCGAAAAATTCGCTTGAGCATGCTGGTTACAAGCTTTTGTACGAGGCCCACTGGGACTTTACCCTAAGTATCGAACACAGCCTTACGAAGATCCTCTTTTGTCTCAAATTGTAATTAATTTTTATAAACTTCTTTGGCTATCCATCCCCAAAGATTTTCGATCGGATTGAGATCTGGAGAACAAGGTGGATGGTTCAAGAGTTGGATATTATTGACATCAAAGGACTGTTTCGAATTTCGAGCGTTGTGGATTGTTGCATTGTCGTGTTGAAAGATCCAGTTTTCTCCACACATCCTAGGACACTCAGTGAGGATAGAAGCACGTTCAAACATGGTGACGTATCCGGCAGACGTTTGGCGACCTTCCACAAGCTGTAGCTCAAGCGTCCCATTGAAACAGAAAGCTCCCTACACCATAAATGATCCTCCTCTGCTATGCCCGGTTCAATAAGTTTCATTTGGAACAGATTTGTCGTGCCAGTAGGGCTGAAACCCATCGCGGCCATCGAGGGTAAACTTCTTCTCGTCCGTAAACACAACTTTCTTCCATTTTCTATTTCCCATGTTTGGTATTCTGCAGCAAATTGCATGCATTTGTGGCAAAGAAGAAAACCGGGCTTTTGCAATCGTTTTAATTTATTAAAACCCTTATTATTTAAGTGTCGCCGAATTGTACGAGAACTAGTCTGCATAAGTTTTGGCCTTAATCTGCCTTGAAGTTATGTTTGTGTTTTTCTTAACTTCCTTTCTTATTCGTCTATCAAGAGCAGGAGTGATCTTCTTGGGGCGACCGGTCGATTTTTTCGTTCCCTATTCAGTAGGATTTTTCACGAAGTTTGTGAGGACAGTTTTACTCTCATTTAGTTCACTTGCTATTGCTCTGTGACATGCCACGTTTTTTTGATTCCCACAATTCTATCCTGCTCATAATCTGTAAAAACTTGTCCTCTAGCCACATAGAAATTAATGGAGAGAGTTAGTAATTAGCCACGCATATCCTCATCATATCAGTTCTTCCGTGAACTGTCTGATTTGTTTACATTTTGCCAAAGAAAACCATATTTCACTTTTGGTCTTATAATTATGACCGGCAATAATGAGATGCTTTTCATTTCCTGGCGAATAAAATGTTGGAAAATCTTTTTTACCCTCACCTTTGATATACGCTGAGAGGAATTTTTCCGCCAAAGTAAATACATGTACTCAAAACGCAGAGATCAGGTGTGGTCTTATCATTTTGACCAGCCGTGTATGTAGATGTATAGAGAGATAGACATACGCTGTCTATTATACGTATAAATCGATAGTTTCACTCGCGTGATATGCATGCTTTTCTTTGACGCTCGGACAACATGATATTTTTGACAAAATCGTCGAAAAATATCTCCAATTTTCTACTAATCACAATGAATTTTCCCTCACTTTCCTAACTGAATTGAACATTTGTTGTCAATAAACAAAAATTAAAACGATACCATGAATATGTTTCAAACAGCAAAATTTTTCTTCGTGCAACTTGGGTTGAACTTTTGTTAGGAAGGCGGGCATGCAATAAAATCTTTGGCAGCCGCCACCAGTGAATACCAAGAAGGCCAACAGGTCCTGTCATTTCAGCAGCCGCTATTTTTGCGACGCACCGAAATCCAAGTCAATCCCATGAGCAGATTAAAGAACTTTCAATCAAGAGTTCAATATTTTTCTGACCATAATGGGCTATCCAAACAACAGTTTAGATTCAGTTTTCGCGAGAGTGAAATCGATGTGGGAGTTTCATAACAAAACGATTACTTGCACACGTGAAGAATTCGCGATATTTGTAACGAATTGTATTAAAACTATCATTGTCATGGAATTTGGCAACAAGAGAAGTTTTCATGTTCAAGAGGATAAAGGGAAACGAATAAAAATATCACTTAATTCTATATAGTATTTCGGCGCCTTCGGTATCCACAATACAATGCTCAAAATGAATGTACTGATAATTTTAAAAATATAATATTTAAAAAAATTGTATTTTGATAGCTAATTATTTGTAAGAAAATTAAATTTTTAGGATCCTAAATTTTAAAAAACAAAAATTTTCTTTTATCTCTCCCGTAGTGTGTGACATCAAACATATAAACACACATACGTTGTATTTACAGGGTGTCCCAGAAGTAACTGACCCTTTTGATTTGCTAATAAACCGAAAACTATTAACGCTAGGATATTGAAACTTCTTTTATTCGAAAGAAAAACTTTTTTATGGCACAATAGGATACTTCGTATCTTATTTACGAACCAGCTTGACATTTGATTTTTGCTTCATTGCAAACCCTTAATTTTCATCATGTCTCCATACAGCAAAGAACAAAAGATAAGAATTTTGCAAATCTACACACGGACAATGTCAACAACAGAAGTACAACGTGATTACAGAAATTATTTCAGAACAACAACCAGTCCTTCGAAGAACACAATTAAATCGGTGTATCGAAAATTTACGGACACTAGAAATGTTAATGATAAACAACGATCTGGAAGATTCGGAATACATAATTAATACGACTGTGATAATCATTAGGCCATAACTGTTGGGTTAATTTAATTTTGTAAAGATATAACCTCAAGTCTTTTTTAAGAATGCAGTGTAATGTCGATCGGGAAATGGATAATTGAGTTGAACGTTTTCTGATGGAGGCTTTAGGATTATCTGCAACACTTGCAGAAACTCGCTCGATTACAGCTTCAGTTCGAGTTGATTTTAATCTTCCAGATCGTTGTTTATCATTAACATTTCCAGTGTCCGTAAATTTTCGATACACCGATTTAATTGTGTTCTCCGAAGGACTGGTTGTTGTTCTGAAATAATTTCTATAATCACGTTGCACTTCTGTTGTTGACATTGTCCGTGTGTAGATTTGCAAAATTCTTATTCTTTGTTCTTTGCTGTATGGAGACATGATGAAAATTAAGGGTTTACAATGAAGCAAAAATCAAATGTCAAGCTGGTTCGTAATTAGGATACCAAGTATCCTATTGTGTCATAAAAAGGTTTTTCTTTCGAATAAAACAAGTTTCAATATCCTAGCGTTAATAGTTTTCGGTTTATTAGCAAATCAAAAGGGTCAGTTACTTTTGGGACACCCTGTACAAGGTGGAGTATAAATCACACCTCTCTATAGAGAATGATTAACAAAAACTATGAAAAAATTTTTTACACGAGGTGCGTTCAATAAGAAATGAGAATATGCTAGGAGCGACACTATTTATTTTCAGAAAGGAACTGCATCTCCAAAATAAAAGTCTGTCACATCTACACAGTTCTGCATGCGTCTCTCCCAATCCTGGAAGACCTGCTCAAAATCCTTCTTCAGCAGTCTTTTCAGGGAATTTTCCGATGCCTCTTTCAGCTACTGTTTTTGGTGGAATCTGATTCCCCTGAGGCTCTCTTTCATGCATTGGAACAGGAAGAAATCGCAAGGAGCCCGGCCAGGACTGTAGGGTGGGTGTTGCACCACTTTCATCGACCATCCAGATGGTCACCAGCGTTGACTTGTGGCATGGGGCATAGGGGCATCTTTGGCCCGAACTTGGCTCAGACTTTGTGGAGCTTTAAATCTTCAGTCAAAACTATTTCCACTGTGCCAATACTAATACCAACAGCTTCAGATATCATTCTCGGAGTTATTCGATGATCCTGTATCACTAACCCTCGTGCTTCCTCAATATTTTCATCCCTATGTGCACTGCTCGATGCTCCAGATCTGGTTTCATCCTCAACGTGTTCATCTACTTCAGAAAATTTGTTAAATCACCGACAGAAATTGGTTTTGTTCATCAGTTTATCCCCATTGGTCTTCTCTAACATTCCATAAGCTTTTCGTTCGATTTTCTTAAGTTTAACACAAAATTTATTGGTGTAACATAGATTCATGTTTCCCTACATCTTGTCAAGTGTTGACAAATCACCAAACCGGATCAGACTGGTAACATACACTATTGCGCTCAAACCTAGTGATGTAGAAAGTTGCCAGTTGGTTTTTTATAGACTATATGTATGGGTATTTCACTATAAAGTAGCACTTCAATCGAATTAAATTTAATTCCTCCCACAACATTTTCTCATTACTTATTGAACGTACCTCGTATATTTACTACAGCTTTCACTATATAGGGTTAATGATGATCCTGTGAAGAGAACTACAGCCAATGAGTTTTAAAATTGATCACAACGAGTTCCAAAGAAGTTAGTTTCAAAACTACATAAAATTTTTTCTCATATAATCGACTATGTATCTCCATCTTGCTGTATCTGTGTGTGTCTGTCCCATTACTTCCTATCTATTACTGAAGAAAAATTACTGAACTGAAATCAGAACGAGTATGCATGTATGTATTACAAGCATTGTATTGTGGATACCAAAGGCACCGGATCACTATAAAACACGCCATTTGTTCCGTTATTAACTTTCTTTACTTACACGGCCATGTTATCGTTAGGTAAGATACAAAATAAAAGTTATGTATACATTCAAGAGAAATATTCTGATTCTGATGGTACCACAGGTAAAACTGAAAAATGCATTTTATTTAATAGATCCTTAATTTCATCACTTTTAAACCAAAAAAATTCAACGGGTACTATCTGGGTCACGTTATCATTAGATAAGATACAAAATGGTAGTTCTTTATACATGAATAAAGAATATTCATTCATAATATAATAATTCGTCGTAAATCTTTAATACGTTCATCTTTATAATAATTTTAAATTAGTAGAAGCTAACTCGTGGAATTTCCACGGGAACTGGCAAATAGTGTTATGTTAAGCTCTTCTTGTATTTCTGAAACTAACATTCACATGTGCTCTAAAATTTATGCAAAAATATGATTTTCATAGTTTACAAAATTACTTGCCCGCCGAAGGCCAACACGTGCCAGGCTGATTGTCGTCTGCATGTTGTAAATATAAGGCTATTTAATTAACTATTCTGAGTTCTCATTCACTGATTGTGCTCATTATTTTGATGACATCTGATTCATTTTAACATACATTTGTGGGTGCAACGACAATTACTCGGCTAGGTTCAAGGAATTAAAATAAAAAGCCAGAACATCTAACTCATTCCTAATTCATTCTAATCCATTCCTAAAATCTAACTCATTCCTCAGTCATTACCCAAAATCCAACTCATTTCCAACATTTAATGCATTTTCAAATTTTTATGGAGCATTCCCAGAGGGTTCCGGTATTCAAGTTACCAGAGACTCATTATTTTTCCGAAATTTAATGGACTGCTCGAACTTCCTCCTATTACACCAGAACAACAAAAGTGAAGATCAACTGAAGCTCGTACACTTCTTCAGTTCAGCGGCAGCCCTGAAATTGAAGGTAATTTTTTGGGCCGATCATATTTTTTATCACTTGCAGTACTTCCTCTCGGCTAAATTTACAGTTCACAAGTATCATGAACTCTGTAAAGTGAAAGTTGTAGGCTTCTTTTCTATGTAGCTGCCTCGCTCTCATTTACTGCTCGTGCTGCAGTCTCTCGAGGCCGTTTTACTTTACATTTACAGCTAAGGGCCTCTCTGGCGCAGCTGCTACAAAAAGAAACTTAAATTAAATCAGCCAGCGCCGCTCCTATGTTAGCTGCGTGTTAAACTTAATCGAGTAGCAGCGCACGGTGTTGCTGAAGACATCCCGTGCATCGTTCGCTTGAAAGATCTGTTTTTTATTTCGTACTAGTGTAATGTGTACCCACAAAATTCAGGATCTATGAAGTAAAGTACATTTTACATTTTTACCCGTGGTATTATCAAAATCTGAATAGTTTCCATGAATGTATACAGAACTTCCATTTTCTATTTATCTACCAATAACAGGGCCGAATTGAGGAAGAAAGCTAATAACGGAAAAAATGGTATGTTTAATAGTGATCCGATGCCTTTGGTACCGACAATACAATGTATTGTATTGTGTAGTGCAATGTGTACCCGTTAACTTTACCATGCAAGCAGCATTGCTTCGTCTTGCTATTTCGCGTTGTTCGTCCGATAGTCTTCGGCGTCTTTCTTACTGCTTCTCTCTTACGGTTGGACACGTTTCTATCCATGTTGGCCTTTTTTGCCGGAATTTTATTCTGAAATATCCTCTATTATCTCTTTGAAGCTTTTCAAGAAAATCACAATTCCGAAAACAATAACTCAATTTCCAAAATCTTTGGCCTTATACTAAGTGGTAGCCAGGTTACTGGTCAAACTAATTTAAAACATTTCTTTTCACATCATCAATTAAAAATATCAAAACATCATGATGAATTTCAACACAAAAATGTCTAAAGAAAATTTCTATTTGTAAAAATAAACCGATTGTGTACTCTGGATACCATAATGCAAGTGAAAGGGAATTCAATTGCCACAGAAAATTAATGCAATAGAATGATTTCTTATATTTCTTAAGCTTTATTCTTGTTGCTATCAAAGCTATCGATTAGAAGAGTGTGAAACAGGGACAGATGGACCTGGCTTTTATTATAGTATGGATGATTACTTTATCATTGATTTAATAGCGCTCAATAAGATTTATTGACTAGTATGCCCAGACGTGAAAATTCACGTGTTTTTTACTGAATTATTTCATTTTATTTGTCAGTGAGCACGGGCTTTGTGAAGGAGTTTCCATACTGAAGGAGTTTCCACTCTGAAGACTGTCTTTGGTATCCGCAATACAATGCTTATAATACATGTATACCCTACCGAATTTCCTCCTATCTAAATCCTTAAGAGCGTGATAGGGAGACGGACCGAACAAACCAGCAAGCAAGCAACAAGTTGGGTATTATTATATAAGTGGGATGGTGTGTAGTTGAACAATTGATTCAAATGAACGGAAAATGAAGTAAGCAAAAGAAATGTGATGTCTAATTCTAAAACGCACCATTGCTGCCAATTAAATTACTAAAGTACTAACATAACATGATTTTAAAATTTGCACCTTTAGTTTAACTTCTCGGAATTATTTTTCAATAAACAGAGTAGCCCCACATGTTAAAAAAACGTGTCTTTGCAATCAAAAATGAAAAGCATGAATTTTTGAGGACAGGCTTTGATACACTGTACCTATTCATAAACAGATATTTCAGCTAGCCGATCTAGATTTCAGCATGATCATCGACGGCGTTTGAGGTGGAGGTACTGTGTGTTGTGGTGTTGAGGTGTATAATTTTATCTCTGATTATGAAACTATACTCTGTGTTTCCTCAATGTACTCATTTGATGATCCAATAAGCAGCTATCATACATCCGATCCAGTTACGTGATCGTGTTAGTACATGTACTGGTTAAAGTTCACAGTGTTTTGAATGAACTTGTATGACAGGAAGCAACATAATGTCGTCGTGGTTCAAAGTTTAATTAATTTCAGACCTTGTTTAACAATGAGCTTTAGTGAATACGTTGGAAAGAGCAAAAAGACTCTGATTTATTCGTTCATTTTCCTACCCAAATAAGTGAAAGTTTCTCAACAATTAGGTGATGGTCTTTGTACGCAATTATGGTCGTCTAAAACTTGATTACAGTTTCGTAATATGTTTCCATGCTTCTAGATGAAGTATAAATGTACCAAGATGTCTTACCAATCATGAAGGTTAATATAGCTATGAACATTTTCCCGTTAAAATTGCCTCAACTTGGAACCAGCTGCCAGAAAACATCGTTTCTGCTGGCACTGTGAACACATTTAAAAATCGTCTCGACAAATATTGGATGACGTACCTCCCATTATTATAACGTACTAATTCTGTGTCCCTAACTCCTGGGGTCAGTAAATGATTGTGATACATGCGCGTAACTGAAATGCCTATGCGTGAGTAAAGGGCCTGTTCGTGACTGAATTGACTTACGTGATTTAGTTGTACATGCAGGATTGATGCCTTTACTTTACGTAGACGGCATGGAACTTGGGTATCAATCCAAGAATGGGCCAAACGGCTCGGTTCTATTGCCTTATTCAATTATATATATATATATATATATATATATATATATATATATATATATATATATATATATATATATATATATATATTAGGCAATAAAACATCTTGAAACATTGCTGCATCCTTCAAAGCAAAAAATAACTTCCCATAATTTAGTATGTTATTTTAAGTGCACCATAATATAAACTCGAGCTGAGTATGAAGAAAGAAGATTTTTCACTCTCTCTCTGTTGAAACTTTAGTAAAAATTTAGTTATTCTTCTGCCTGGTATTACTTGATAATAATTAAAGTGCATGAAACTCACATTAAAATTAGCAGCATTATTCTTGCCTGAAATAACCAAAGCTCACACGATGAATCTAATTATTTTTGAAAACTTTTACGTTTCGTTTATACTTCACCAATATAGATTAAGACTTTCTTGTAAAACTCCTTTTTAATGTCGCTTTCAACTTCATAGTATTCATTTTTAAAGAAATCATTTAATTTATTTCATTCAGAAGACCCTATTTGTCTTTCTCCACATGACAGCATCATGAAACAAAATAAAACAATATTGAACTAGTTTATGGTAGAGTACAGAATTTCAGGGACGGCACCAAGAAGTACTAACTAATCACATGTCTGCATCTATAAACATAGGTTCTCAGTTGACACGCTGCTCATTTTCAAGTAACTTTTTGTAAAAGTTCCCGTCAGATACATGAAATTGGCGAGGACATGTACCAATACTCTGCTAATACACGCATGCAGATATTGATTTTAGGAGTGAAGGTGCAAGCAGGCCATAGCAGTACACGCTTTTTACGCTCTGAAAAGATGAGACATAGCAAAGTGCTGCTGTAACTGCTGCCGTGTCATTATTTTCAAAATGCAGGAATATTAAAACTGGTTCTGTAGGCGACATCTACGGTGATATTATCACTTGCGCTCTGCCAGGCGTACGGGAAGGTGTTATAACTTCTAGTACACCCGCTGTGTGAGGAAGCATTACAACTTATCCCGTGCTCGCCATCTACGTAGGGAGGTAATATTATTACTCCTTTTAAATCCGTCACGGTTCTTGCGCCAGACGCAATATTTGTTTGATCTGCACGATGGTGGGAAGGTTAAAATCGCTTAACAAAGTCTTTTCAAGTTTTGGAAGCGCAATGCCATGCTCCAAGACGAGGCGAAAATTGAATGTTGAATTTACAACTCCAGTGATTTTGAAACTTTTTTCTTTGGTTTGCTTTGAGCGCTTTTAAAAGGAAAAATTCGACGGCTCTGCTTATTTCCCTGATCAGGGAGTGTCTGCAGTAATAAAGCATGGAGAGTTAGTAAGATGCCTAGCTACAGTTAAAATGATAAACATTTATGTTTTCGGCTTTATAATTTAACAAATTTAATCTTACCAATACGAATTTCTTCTTAGACTTCTAGCAAATAAGTGATATAAAACCATTCAACATAATGTCGTTACTCTGAAAAATGTTGAATACATCGCAAATAATTATTTTTCGAACATTTTTTAAAGAATATGCTAGTATATTTCATCGTTACCAAGTGTAAACTGCAAGGTTATTGTCAGAATGAAAAATTATCTTATTTTGTTACAAAAATGTCCAAATAATATTTAGTTGCAAATGCTGTTGATACAACTTGACTACAATAAAAGTACAAGTAACGTCTCTCAATTTACTGACCAACTAGCTTCCAGTTAATTTAAGGTGCTGCAGCTATTAATCAAGTTTCTTTAAATACATTTAAGCTCAATTGGGAGAGTGAGTTATTGTAAGAGGTACAAATAATCTCCGGAACGTGAACCCATGTTGATTTGAGGACTGGGAGACAATACAGTGGACAATACATGGAGCACAACAGACAGTGCTTAAGCGGCCTGGTGTGGCCTCTCTGGAGTGCTACATCACATTCTGTGTAAACCGGTTAAAGCAGCAAGATCAGATGCAGGCATGATGACATGTAGTTGTTGTTAGGCATGTGTTGCCAAGTACAAGCAGGGATACACAGCCATTCATTGTTGTGACAAACAGGTTGTGCTACGCTTGTATTAGTGAATATTTGCTTGGTATTGAGGATAAGATAAAATAGAATATGGCAACAGGGGCGAGCCGAGTGGTCGATGCATGGGTTACCCAAGCCACCAGCTTGGTCGACTGGTGAACGAATCCGCTTGCGAGCGGGAAGACCCGGGTTCGAATCCCGCTGCCGCCATGGTTGACGCGGCTAGAATTACGGCATGGGACTTGGGTAACTGAATAATTATCGAAGTGTTTATCCGACCCATGAATGGGCCAGAAGGTTCCTTCCTATAGCCTCATTCTATTCTATTCTGTAAGTCCGATTTTGTTAGACACCAAAAATATGCAAGTGCCAGAGAAAACGTGAAATGCAAGGGGTGAGACAAATCAAGGAACAGCTTGACTAACGCAGGTGTCCGGTGAACTCTATAAGTACCACTATTATCCCTGCCCCTCTGTTGAGGTAAAGGAAAATGTGAAGCTAAAAAGAGTTAACAGTCCCACTCACAAGCATCAATCTTCACGCACAGGTATCAGTACATATGTTCGGTTTCATCTAAGTTTTCCTTTTGTTGGATCATCTGACTTTATGTTTTTACATTATAAGTAATGTGATAACCATTTTTATTCTTTTTTCCTTTTATGCTGATGCTGCTTTTGAATGAAACAATACCAAGCTTATAGTGAGATTAAAAAGAAGGACAGAGTTTCATGTAGCTTGGTTAATTACGCAGATATGTTTATTTTTCATTCTCTCTCTCTCCATTTGGCATTTCTATCAAATCTTGAGTGAGTACGTCAAATTGCTGGGGTTTCCAATCTAGTATTGGTCAAGACGATTTTGAATTTGTCCCTACTGCTAGCAGAGATGATACATCCGGGCAGCTGGTTTCAGATACTGATCATTTTAACAAGAAAAATATTTAATGCCTCATGTTTCCATAATTTTTCTGTCGTTATTATTTGGTCGTTAGATATTTAATTTGCAAAAGAAGTAGATAAGGTGTTTTCTTACGGTGTTTTCTTCAAAAATTTCAATTACTAAGATGATGCCCTACTTCATCACGAGAGTGACAGACAAATGTTACCTAGAGCTTTACTTCTCAAGCTAGCTGATGTGGCACACCGCCAGTTTTTTCAATGAGATAGGGACTGGTAATTTTCCTCAGTTATATCAATTTATAACGAAAACAATGCTAGCAGATGATGCTACAACTCGGCAACTAATGGATATTTGTATAATTTCCTCAATCATGCTATGTCTATGTCAGTTTAAAGATATTCCACACTGTTTTTTTTTACTTTTTCATTGAAACAGTACTTTGACAACAGAAGCCAATTATCTCTTTCTTTTTTAGCAATGACTTGGCATCCATCAGAGCAACAAATGGCTTAATTTGTTTTTAGGAACAACATAAAATCAATATGCTTACTATTTTCAGTAGAATTGGTTCTTATGATAGAGCAGCCAAAACGTAAGTTAAATTTTTAGTTCAAAAAATTAAAGCTAAGTAAAAATATAGGTATATCAGGAATATGACAGAAAGCGTTATGACATCGATTCCACTATCAGTGAAGGTAATGAAATATGGGACAGTCAATTATACTAGTACAAAAATGAGAGAGCACACAAAGCTGAACTTTAGTATCAGTTGAAATTAAAACATGGGGTCTAGGAATAGTATTCAGAACTCATGCAGTCATGCCATTCAGTTTGAAAGTAATTTTGGAGTGGAAGGTAATCATAGGAATATCGAAATCATTTGAATTTGGCGTAAGCTTAAGAAATTTTCTGACATAAATGTATAATTCAAATTACTGCAATTATCTTCGATTGTAGGATGTGATGGAGAGGCATTCAGATGAAAAGTTCTCTGAGATAAACCCAAATAATGAATAACACGTACGGGTCAACTATAATAGGGATGTGTTCTTTGTCTGCACATCAGGTGAAAGAAGCCAAAAGGTACAGAGAGAACATCAAAGAATATAAGTGAGTGGTAGGTAATGTAATGTCTGTCTATATCCACCCTGATGTTTGGTTTCGACAGGAATATGCAACTTCACACACATCTTTGTATGCAATGGATTAGCGGAGGAACCACTTCGGAAACATTATTTTAGACGGATCTGATTTCCCGTAGTTAACTACGAGTAGATCTCCTGCTCGATGTCGACGCTGGTTTTCAATCTGACGATGGACTGGGTGATGAGGCAAACCATAGCTAACCAACCATGTTACAGAAGATGGCCCTTCTTCTTGACGCTTGAAGACCTGGAGTTAGCTAACAATCTTGTGTTGCTCTTACCCACCCACTAACACTTGCAGGAGAAGACAACCCACCTTAGCACCTTTGCACAGCAAGTAAGCTTTAAGATCAGTCAGAAAAAAACATAGACAATGATGCTGTGCATTCAGAATCCCTCACCTGTCACAGCGAACAGAGAAAATCTGACGACAACCGAAGAATTCATCTACCTCAGGAGTACTGTCAGGTATGACGAAGCAACGGGCAGGGATATCATGAACCACCTCAGCAAACCCATTGACGCTTTCAGAATGTTGACTAAATATTTTAATGTCAACAATATACACTGACTAGTATTGTTTCCGGTAGCAATTCAAGCAATGTATTATGAAGAGTTTTTTCTCTGAATGTTTTGATAGTTTTTGGTTCCTGTTCAGAAATATCAGGTGTGCGACAGCATGGTATAAACACTTGATGAAACGTAGTACCTTGTCAACATTATTCCTTTCAATCTTTGAGCCCTCCATGACGATTCATTTTTTGCTGTTTTGTTGCATTCCAATCTAGCAATAAAAAACTGTAATGAAATACATACGATGTCGCCCTACGGAATTTGTTCATTGCTTCTTTAGCGCTGCCCTCTCATGCTTCTGACATGTTAGTGACCGGCTGTTGACGGTCAATAGTTAGGGGACGGATTTGAAATAAAAGCAATCGGTTTAACAGGAGCGAGATAATACTCTGCGGGTGATGAAATTAGTCAGATTTTGTTAACTTTTGTTTTTGGTGCCGTGACACGAGATTACTCTTAATATTGTAATTTTAGCCCCATAACGATTGCCCATAAATATTCGTGATGGAAGTGTTTTCATAGATTAAGATATGAATTGAATATTGAATTTTGATTTAAAATTCGATTTTATTCATCTACTTCAACGGATTTAAACAGATTTAAACACTGAAAATATGTTCACACAAGCTGAACGACTCGAGGGAAATACAAATGAACTTTTTAAGTAAGTATCAAGGACTACTATAAACAGGACGTGCACCGCCATATAGCTGACTACGCTAGCGGAGGCCATTGCATTCTTAGTAACATAACATGTTTTATCGGACAAATTGATCAAAAATTACTTCTTTCAAACAACAGAAGGGATAATAAGGTTTTAGACTGAATTTTAAGTGGTTTAAAGCACTGTAATGCTTTAAAATACCAATTTTAACCGGACTTAACATGTATTATTGTATGAGCTTAGTGGCCACGTTATAGAAAGCCGAGTTGCTGCAGTTTTAGACTTCACAAATTGATTATAGTTAAACCTTTTCCAATGCAAACAACCAAACATACAAACATTCACGCATATAAACAAACAGACATGGAAGCAAAAACCTACCAAACTGCAGCGATTAGTCAGCCAACCGGGTTTTCTTTACAGAGGTCTGAAGAAGGACTGCCGTCTTCTGCTGGTCTTTCTCTAGGTTGTGGAGTCCATTCAATAGAACATTTGCCAAACGATGGAACATCGTGGGACAATCAATGTCAATTCCACTGAAATCATCAGACTAGGTCCTTTGTACAATGACTTCATCATGACACACAGCATAGAAGTGGCCTTGCAGTCTCGGTTGTTCTCGGCCATGTCACTCAGCACCCTACCAGAAAATTAAACAGTTGGGCGAATCTGTATTTCAACTACCAAGTGAAACACATTCTTCTGCTGCAGTGTCTGGTCTTTGTCAAATGTTTCTCTCAGCACCTTGTCCTTGTCAATAGATGAAGTGATGTACTGCAGCTTGCGTTTGCATGGCAGCACCAAAACGTCCCTGAGCTGTTCATAATTACACTTTGGGTATGATTGAAGAGCAAAACAATAATCATTCATGGAAAACTGCTTCTGCAATAAAAGTTTCAACTGGCGTGTCAAAAATACCATTATTTTCACCTTCTCGGTGTCGACACATGCTGATGTGTGAGCTTGAAGAAGAGTGACAACATTTTGAATCGTTTTGTCAAACAGGATGTCATAGTGCATTGCCAAGCGCACAGTTTCGTCGAACTGAGTATACGATCTCAAACCATTGTTGGAATGAAGTGTCCTAAACAGTGGTACACTAATGCCGTTCTTGAACGCACTGAGCGTTAGTGGGGAACACAAAGTGGGCTTGTTTTCGACAATCACAGACAAGCTGCATTCACTGAAGTTGTCGGCCATGCACAAACACACAAGCCTTTCTTTCAATCTTGAAATAATCAAGTTCTTGTACTGCTTCTGCAGGTTACGTTCATGTTTGAAAGCATCAAATGAAGTAATCTTAACCTTTTGAAGAAAGTACCTCAGTTGTTGGTCTTCTACTTTCGCCGGGCGAGGTGTGAGTTTTGGAGAGGACAGACATGAAGCAGGCACATTGAAGATACTGTGCGGCGCCTGTTCTCCTCATTGTAATTACCCCGACAGTTCACAACCCCTCACTTGTTCGGCATTTTTGATACATATAATTAGCAATAAACTTTGTAAACAAACAGTATCCACTTAGAAATGCAGCAATGTGCCTCGAAACAAACAACAATCTCCGATTCAAACCGAGCGACAGACTACAACAATGTTCGCACTATGACAGATGGGGAATAACTGAACTCAGTGAACTGGCCTCTGCTACAGCAGTCAGCTACATGGCGGTACACGTCCTGTTTATAGTAGTCCTTGGTAAGTATACATACGAGTATGTAAGTAAAAAACATAGTTCAAAACTTCATCACGAACATGTCGTAGAAAGGAAATCCGTATAAACACTAGTTATCCGACAGCAGTGTGTAAATATTACAAGAATCAGTAAATTTAGTGTTACAAGACGCACTTCAGCGCCAACAAGCATTGTTTTTTGCCATAGTCAGGCAATATTGAAGCTCGTCATGGAACTACCACAATCTAAATACAGTGGTGGAAATAATGATATGACACTCTACATTTTTGCTTATAACTTTATAAATATTGATAGAAATACAATAGACTTTTGACTATAGGTAAGGAATGGAACAAGAGGTAAGTTTACACTCAAATTTTATATTACGGTATAGTTTTTGTCCAGTTATTACACAAATGCTCTTCAGAGGATTAAAATTTGATAGAAATAAAGATAACACACCTTGTAAAAAATTTCGTCTATTCGAAATACTTCACCTCTGACATTCTAAGAATAGAATCTAAACAACACACCGGTGTTCCTTTAGACTGCAAGTAGACTTGGAGATATCTTATGATCAGGTTTAAATTGTGAAAAATCTAAATTTTACTGCATTTGCAGAAAAAGTTTTCTCTCGAAATTTGAAAAGGATCAAATAATAGCTCTAAATAGTTAAGGATGCTCCTATAATTCAATTTTAAAGCAGATTAAAAGGTCAAGAACAGTAATTCGATTTTTTACAAAATCCTGAAGCGTACGGATCAAATAAATCCCCTGGACGTCCACCCAAGCATACTCCAGCCAGTCGGCGCCGAATACTATCTGAGGCTTCATCTACAGGAAAAAGTTTCAAAAATCTTCAAACGTGTCTAAAGTTGAATGTAACTTCCAGAAGTGCTAGGCAAATTCTCAATACTTCAGAATTTTTTATTTAGGAAGAGGAAAACACAACCAGAGCTGAAGAAGATACACAAGAAACGGCGAGAAGAGTGGGTGAGGGAAAAAGTACAATGGAATGCTGACAATTGGGCAAAAATTGTCTTCTGAGACGAAAAGAAGTTCAATTTAGACGGGCCTGACGGTTTTCAATACTATTGGCATGATTTGAGGAAGGATGAGCAGATCTTCAGCAGAAGGTCATTTGGAGGGGGATCACAGATGATTTGAGGATCTTTTTCATCAGAAGGTAAGGCGAGTCTGGTACAGATGGAGGGAAAACAAAATTCAGTGAAGTACACTGAACTATTGTAAAAAAGTTTTATACTATTTTTAAGTAGTTTTTACCAGAATACTGCCGTGTTTCAGCAAGACAGTGCGGCCATTCACACTTCAAACACACAAGAAAGTGGCTTAATGGTCACAATATCCGTACTTTGAGTTGACCAGCTAAGTCGCCAGATCTAAATTCTATAGAAGACCTATGGGGTATACTGGCTAGACATGTTTACGCCGATGACAGACGATTTGAAAACAAGCAGGAGCTTTGGCGTATTGTTCAGGAGTGCTGGGGAAAATTTCCCAATAAATTCATAGGAATTTAATGAAATCAATGAATGATCGTTGTCTATGTGTTTTACAAGGGAAAGAAAATACTTGTAAATATTAGCCATTTTCATTTTTTGTCTAGAACATTCAGAGTTTCTATAAAAATATTATTTAGGGCAAGGTGTCTTATATTTATTTCCATCAAATTTTGTTCCTCTGAAGAGTAATTTTGTAATAGCTGTACAAAAACTATATCGTAATATTAAATTTGAACGTACACTTACTTCTTGTTTTATTTCTTATCTATGGTCAAAAATTTATTGTATTTCAATCAATATTTGCAAAGTTATATGCAAAAATGTAGAGGGTCTTATCATTATTTCTACCACTGTAGTCATTTAGAAATACCTGCAGGCGTCATGGCATCAAAAATTTGGGAGTCAGTAATCATTTATAAATCTCTAGAGATAGTCGAATAACAATCGCTATTCATGGTGATTGAATGGTGATTGAAACCATAATACTGATATAGTCAAGTTAAGTTAAGCAATCTTGAGTCCGGACGGTTTGCTAAAAAGCGGTCTCTTTGTATTCTAATTTTGGTAGTTTCTTCTTTCAATTTCTAAACTAGCTCTTCCCACCCGATTCTTCATTGTTTGCAGCGTACATCTCTGTCAGTACTATGTTACTATTGCTGTAATTGCGTCATTTATTGAGTTTTATGTCCGTGTTTTTGTTTCTACAGTTTCTTTCCTGAGACTTGTTTGTATTGTAATTATGCAGCCCTTATGGAAATGACAAACAGTATAGTTTCCAGTATTAGAAGACCCAGAACGTTATTAAATTAAAAATTTTATTTTCAAATAAACTACGACAACGAAAATAGACTAATATCAAAATATATGAAAAAAAGTGTTCTGCAGGCGTTTAGAGTTTCAAAAAAGTATTAAATTCGGTTACAGGTGATATGAAGAATACACCACCGAATAAGAACACAACCCTCCCTAATTCACTTATATTCCAGAGTCCTGTTCGTTAGAACTTCGCGAGCGTTCTGCAAGGAAAAGAGAAACGGTTTTTCAGCAGCCACGTTTCCACTACTGGTTTTTCTTCTAAAAATAAAATATTAGAAGTACATAATTTGTCTTAAATGAAGGAACAACGTGCGTTAACAACAACATTGTTGAAAATACGCCAATTATCTATTTGTCTGACAATTATACAGAAAATCCCTATGCCTCGTTCTAATCAAGTTTAAGAAACAGTTTTGTTTTAAATATGAGTAACACTATTTTCAAAACTTCATTCCGTAAGACACCATGGTTACTCATGAAAGTGTCTTGAATATAGGTAGTATTAGTAGTGGAAAAACACATTGCACACCAAAGAAAACTCGTTGTTTATATTTGTTTTACATACATTATATGTACAATGAAAAGCCCGCCGAAAAGTTTTGGTGTTGCATGTGAATCGCGTTCAAATCTGGATATGCATGTGTAACAAACAATAGATCCAAAGGATCTCTGAGTTTCTTGATTTGATTTCGATTGCAAAATGTAGGTATATATATATATATATATATATATATATATATATATATATATATATATATATATATATATATATATATATATATATATATATATATATATATATATATATATATATTTATATATATAAATATATTGCTCAGTTCATAGGATAAAAAGATATTTCAATGCACAGAATGAAATATCAGTTATGGAAAGTATTTGGGTTTCCTGGGAGAAGCTACCAATCCTCATGAAAAGCTATAATAATTGGATAGGCGCTTGGCATGTAACACAACAATCAGTCACCACTGGCTCGAGACGACTGTATGGCACAGTTTACAACCCTAAGGTTCTTTCAGGGAATGGCCTCAGACTCTTGCCTAACAGTTATTTAAGGAAGTAATGAATAGTCAATTTATGCAGTTTAATATTAGTAATCTTACAATTAAGGAAAACCTACAAGTGATGATGAACAAAATCCTAATAGATGAACAAGCTGAATTTAAACTAAAAGAACTGCTTGTTGGTGACAGTACCAATCGATCAGTTGGGTACGAAATAAATTGAACTATCTTTAGCTGGCAACATTTGCGCGGAACTAAATGTATAACTAACGAACACGTCTGTGTTTCTATCTCTATCTATGCTAAACTGACACGAGCATGAGGTGCAACCGAAGAGGTCAGCCCTGACGGAGAAAAAAAATACGTTTATTTTATTTAAGAATAAACCAATATTACAAATCTATGTTGTCAACGTTTGCAAAAGGTCCTATTACGCAACACACTTTAATCATTCACCAATTTCGGGGCACAAGGTTTACACAATGTGAGTTTAAAGCGTGGGCTATAAACCAAAGGAACGAAGAAAAAGAATACGAGAAAGAATATCGGATTCATTCACTGACAATGACTGAAGAACTTCTAACTCTCTAGTATGTCTATCATGAGCTATATTACAATAAGGCACAGTGCATAGTGTGCACACAGTACATATATGGAGTGTGCACATACATTTCAGACCATGAAGGACATCTTTTTCTTACAATTTCATTTTCATATGTCTCTGGGGCAGCACCTACATGAGACCTGGTAAAACCAAGCGCTTCTCCAATGCTGGTACGATTTGATGGTCCCGTATCGAGCGTTTGGTCTCTTCTTGATGGCCTCAAAGGAGTACTTCGAGAGTTTTCCTAAACTTTTTCCTTTCTCGAATGCAAGAGCAAATGAGACCAGAAATGACGGTGTCGGCGCTGTTTTGCCGATGGTTAGGATGATGTACAAAGTAGCAATCCTAATTTCATCCAGGTCTCAAAAATGTTTTCCTGTTATAATGGTTTTAATCTTCAGATCTACGGCACATGCTCTATAATTACGTCCAGTTATCAGCAACCCGCTCTCGTTAACACGGCTAGTGCTTTCTCTGTTACACGAGAACAATTTTGTACCTGCTAAGTTAGTGTTAAGTTCGTTATTTCGATTCAATGAGCGCGCCATCGGCATGAGCTTATTTATTACAACAAATAAACCATTGGAACAATCTAGGTTTTTATCATTAAGACTTACGCATGGATGAGTTCTGACCTTAAAGTCGCTTTCCATCTGTACAAAGTACGATGGATAAATAACCTGTTTCTTTTGGAACGTTCTGTGACCAGGTTATCACTTTCCAAACCGTAAAAATTTAACCAAGCCATCTCTAGTATATGTGCTGTTCCACTTATTGTCATAACATCAGCAGTGGGATTTAAGTTCCTAGATCTATGGAAAAAGTACCTACGTATAATTGATGGGAATTTATACGGGACACCACAATTTTGATACTGGAAAGTAGCTTAAAGTGGACGACAACTTTATCAGGAAGGTTCGATGCGAGTTAGTTGCTTCCAATTACAACTTTGAAGTAACAGTTGCCAGGCAGGATCGTTCAAGGAGTTCTGACTGTACTAGGGATGCTGAGTTCACAGCGTTTCTCCTGATGTCCCAACTCCTCCGACCTTAATCCAATGGACTTTATTGTGTTTTTGTATGGGGTGCAGTAGAACCGAACACCAACCAAACCTCATACGTAACCAAGAACGAACTGATTAAGTGAATTAAGGTGGTTTCCATGAATCTTTCAAGAGAGGCCGTCAAGAAGGGTTGCAGTAGGTTCTGAGGGCGTATCGAGATTGTTATCGAGGCACAGGGCGGCTTCATCGAGTAAGAAGTGGACAGAAGGTCTACAAAGACGATCATATAGTTTGTTTTAATAGAGTAATTTTTCTTTGAATAAAAGCTTTTTATTGAGATTTAAAAACTCGGGTTACTTATCGGGCACACCCTGCACATATAATTATGCAGCTTTGTGAAGAAATGCTGCAACTTCAACATGTCTAATCTAAGCTGTTTTGGTGAATTCACCGTAGATACGTAATCCTCCTAGTCATGAGTGACGAATACATTTTCCCAAGATATTAATCAGGTTTCCCGAAAAATTCCCTCATTTAAAATCATTTAGCTTGAAAATTCTTAGAATTTCGCGCCTTCCTTAGCTTGGTAAAATTGTATGAGAAAGAACACAACTATCAAAGTTTATTGCAAAATCATGGAGCAACGACAAGATAAATACTCTGTAGAATCAGTAAACTTTGAATATTTGTTAATGGGATATAACGTGAAGTACTTTTCATATTTTCCAGTCTTAATTTGGAAAATTCTGGCAGCTTCTTAAAGTTAATGGAGAGACTTCTTAACACCAACATATGAAATGTAATTCAAGCATCAATTATTCCTTTGATAAAATTCAATTATTCATTTCAATTAGAGGTTATGAGAAGTAATAATAAATAAAAAACTAGAAAAATGGAAATAATAATTGCATATATAATTAGTACTTTGCAAAAAAGTTGGCTCATTACAGAAAATTTCCAAACATGAGATCAGTGAGCTTAGGTCTGAATCACAACCTAAAAAATAATGCGGTGGCGTATTATGATTAAATTTAATTTCGTCATTGCAAGCTAAACTTTGAAAAAGAAGCAAAATTTTCTCCAAACTACGAGAACATTCAGTCTAGCTTATGTCGTCGAGGGATTACCACACAAGAAAAAAAATCGTATAAAGAGGGGAAAAGGTGCAATTTTTTCCACGAAGCTTAATGATCCTCTCAGATTTCTTCAGCGGAGATGAAAAGGTGTAAAATATAAAAATTATTTTCGAGCCTCTGGACCTTAAATAATACTGTCTGTTGAATATTGCCGTTAGATCCAGCCCTGGATTTGAGCTTTTCATTTTTAAAAGATAAACCTAAAAATACTTTCATTTCCTAGGCGACTTGAAACATATACTTCGACATTTCTACATGAGGTAAGCAAATGATGTTCAACCAACCTGATGTTGAGCTAAATAAATTTATCAGAGAAAGTGAGTGAAGCAAAGAAAATTAATGTTTTTCATGTATTATTTTACCATTTGTACTTTTAAACTTTTCTTACACTGTGACATAGCGCACGCTGTGGGTGCGACCTTAAATCGACGCCCAGCAGATCTTTTTGTCCTGCGTACGGTCTTTTTCTCTAAAATTGTTCCATGGCTCAAATCTACGTAGCAGGTGATGTAGTTTTAGTAAATTCTCTCGTAAATAAACTTCATACCCAGTCCGAATTTTATCGTCTGACTAGTGCTAATTTTCGTCGGAATTGACCGGTAATTATCGTTTTTTTCTTACGATAAACCGATGATTTCTTACGATAAACCGACGATATATCGTCGGAATACATACTGCAAACGGCTTATATTATCGTTGGATCCCCGTCATTTTACCGGTCATTATCGTAAGTTTAGTACAAAGTTTGAAGATGATAACCGGTTAATAACCGTTTTTTATCATTGGCCTGATGATAAATTATCATCTGAATTTCGATGAATTAAACAATGACTATTTATCGTCAGTTTATCATCAGAATTGTCTCATTTCTACGATGAATTTGCCACAGCTCTTTATCTTAATTTTCACAAGGACTGCAGCGATTTTTCCCAAAAATTGCGAGTTACTCCCGGAAAGAATAGGCCGCGCTTAGTTTCAGTGAAACGAATATGACCAATCCCCGTAAATTTGAAGACAGCGAAAAAATTACAAAAATCACTCAAAACTCTACGAATTTCATGAGTAATGTCTATAACTTTCGAATGGTCTCTTCCAATTTATAATAATTGAACAAATTTATTTTACAGGGTGTGGCCTATTGTTACAGGTAATAATGCACAAGTAACAGAAATTGTTGCGATACTAATGAATGTTTCAGTAAAGGGTGCTTAAATTGTGTTATTCATCGTAGAAAATGACAACTACGATAATAAGTCCCACGATAAATAATCATTTCAGAGGGACGATAATCTGTATTGGAATTTAAAGAACACAGGTATTCAATAAGTATATTTACGTATACTCCATTTGAATATACAAGTAAATTTTTACAAAAAAAAAACATTTAGCACACCAAGAACTTCATCGTAGGTTGATGCTGAGATTTATAAGTACGAAGACTAATGTTATGAATCAGATTCAAAATTAACAATCACACAAGAGCTCTTCCAGCAAGCAATTACTGGAGACAGGTTAAACTTAGACATAAATGACTACATTGGTCAAATTAATTGAAAAAATTAGAGCCCACAGAATGTTAAGTTCTGAAATCAATAACTCAAAGTATATTTATGTGAGAGGCAGCCACGGAGATAAAGTCAGAGGAAACGAAGAAAAAGCAAGTGGACTTTAATGAAATGTAGACTCCCCGACGAGCAAAGACACTGGCAATTTTTCCAATTCAACCCATCGTTTTTTGAAGCCAGCTCAATTATTGCAATGACGCAGGACCTCTTGAATCACTGACACCTTCTGCTTCTTATCTTTATTATAGCGAACTGCAGCTAAACCATCTGCGAAATTGTACTACATTAGTAATAATACCTGTGCAACTAAAAAAATACGAATAAGTTAGCCATTAATCGACTGCCATCGTGCCATCGTGTACAGAACAAACCAGGCTGGCTTTGCTTGGTGTGAACGCAAAAGTTTATCAATCTGGATACGGTCGTATTCAAAAGACGCCGCACCGACTAACCTCGCTCTGAACACGACACTTGATAACAGTACCCTGAAGTACAGCTGGGTAATAAAGAGCTAATTATCATTTACTAGACAGATTACACGGAAGTTTCACGGTTTAGATTATACTAATATGAAATTATTATAGATACGATTGTAGCATAGATTTACGACAAATTATTGTGTTTTAAATGAATAATTTGTCAGGAATACGTACAGAATTTCCATTCTGTATCTTATCCATCGATAACATGGCCGTGTAAGGAAAGATGGCTAATAACGGGAAAAATGGCGCATTTTATAGTAATCCCGTACCTTTGGTATCCACAATACAATGTTTATAATACATAGATACCCATTCTGATTCAAACTTGATAATTTTTCTTCAATGATACATTTGTAGAAATGGAACGGATACACACAGAGACAATTCAGTAAATTTAGTGAAATTTTGTAAATTGTAGATAAACAATTTAAGTGAAATTTTGTAAATTCTTTTACTGCAATTTAGGTGCGGTTGACACTGTAAAGAATAGATAGAACAACATACTTAGAATTAAAAAGAAAGAACATCAGATTGAAGGACAAATCAAAGATTGGGAATATGCACTTTGCTCCAAGTTTGTTGGCTTGAAATATACCAATTAACGTTGAGTCAACTGGCATTTCAAAAAAGATAATAAAGAACAATTTTTTGAACTGTATTTTACATTTTTTCTGGTCAGCCAGAGCAATTGGTCTATGGTTTTTCAGTTCTCAGGTCCACCCTTGTGCAATAAAGCTACATTTTATTTGTATATTTGTTCCACTCATTTGGTAAATCTTCACTTCTCCATATTTCATCACACAAACATTTCAAAATCTCAATTCTACTCCCACCACCATTCTTATAGAATTCACATGGAATTTCGTTAGGACTATTAGCTTTCTTATTTTTTGTCTTTTTTAAAAACTTTTCAATCTCATTATACATAATTTCATCTTCTATTTATAACTCATATTCCCCAATATGAAGATATACTGGTTATACAGTCTTCCCAAAAGTCCACAACTGCTGTCACTATTTTTATCTTATCACTCACTTTGCACTCAACTATTAATTAACACATTCATTGCGGTACGACTCACCGGTGGGTCACTCAGGTTAAGTTCTCTAATTTTTTTTAAAGCTTTTTAGTGACTGTATGTACAAAGTAAAGATTTGCACCGGCTAGGCAACCGCAATGACTGTGTTAATGGATTTGCACTTCTCTACCTCTGTTTTTACATTGTATGAAATTATACCACTCTTTAATTCCACCTGGACCATTTTTCCTAAGATTTTCAATATTTTGTATCATCTTTCGCTCTGGCCTCATATATTATCCTCTTTACCTTTTTTTGCTGAGGTCTGTACTCATTACATGGACTCTGCCATTCAACTTTTGCAATCTCTTATCTTTCACACAGTTTTCACATTTTACAATGTTTTTTAATTAAAGTCTTTTTCCTTTGTTCGTCTTATTTTCCTTGTAAACCACTTTACTTCTTCAGTAACCTCTTTTTCACTTCACTTTCCTAATCATCTGCTCTGCTGCATTGTATAAACTTTTTGCTATCTCTTCATTCAGGTCAGCCATATTCTCATTCATATTCCACTCGTGTCTTCTAACGTCCGTGCAAAATACTTCCCAGTTTACTGCTTTAAAATGACACTTTTTTAACACTGTTTAACTCTTGCCTAAGTTCGTTTCTACCCCATTTGTACCTAAGAGCAAACATTCAGTGATCAACATCAAAATCATTTTCGTCTACATACATTTCGCGTACATGCCTTCATACTTCATAATTCATCAACACATAGTCAATTGATGTTTTCCATTCCTTACTCTTCCATGTGTGAAAACGATTTCTTATTGTTAAATTTAAGTTTTCAAGCTCATTTCTTTCACAAAAAATCAATCAATTTAAGTCCATCTCAATCTACCCTCTCACAACATATACCAACATGGCCATTCATGTCCCCATTAACCCTAGGCCTAGAGCTACCAGGATTTTACAAATGCACTAAATCTCTAATATTCTCTAATGTTAAATAAATTCTAATGTTCTCATTTTCAGATCTATCTAATTAAATTCACATACGTAGGTGTGCTCTTATTTATTGCAAGCAAGTTTCAAGTATTTACAACTGAAACTACATGCATAGAAAATAATTTTTTATGCAATTTTAAAAAGTTAATTTATTTTTCCTCAATAATTACGTTAATTGTTAACATATTTTAGACAAGGTGAATAAATTTCAAAATAATAATGAAAGAATTAATGTCATCATAAGTGAAAACATCAAGGAGGTTCATTAGGATCCTACTGGTAGTTCTAGGGTTAAAATTACTGGGAATCTAATAAATTCTTGCTCTACTCTTTCACGCATGGCATACCTCTTCATTTACTCATTCTACGCTAAAGTTGTCAGGTAACATCCAATCTTTTTCACGCACGTAAAAACCTACATCTAAACATCAAGCTCCTGACAACATATCAAATACGTCTACACTCACTCGTTCGAGTGAATGAAATCAACTATCTACCACACTCTCTCAACAAACACAAAGTGGAATCAGAATAAAAATTGCAATGGGAATAAACTTGTATATATGTCCTTACAATATTTATCGTTTATTATTGAACATAGTTAAAGTAGACGAAAACTTTGCTATGGATCACGACCAAGGACTCCTATAAACAGGACGTGCACGGCCATATAGCTGAATACGCTAGCGGAGGCCATAGCATTCTTGGTAACATACCACTTTCTATTGGACAAATTGATCAAAAATTACTTCTTCAAAGCAATAAAAGGGATAATAAGGTTTTACTGTAAATTTTAAATAGTTTAAAGCATTGTAATGCTTTGAAATACCAATTTTAGCCGGACTTAACATGTATTATTGTATGAGCTTAGTGGCCACTTCATAGAAATCTGAGTTGCTGTAGTTTTAGACTTTACAAAATGAATTATAGTTAAACCTTTTCCAATGCAAACAAACAAACATACAAACATTCACGTAAATAAACAAACAGACATAGAAGCAAAAACCTATCAAACTGCAGCGATTAGTCAGCCAACCGGGCCTTCTTGACAGAGGTCTGAAGAAGGACTGCATTCTTCTGTTAGTCTTTCTCTGAGGGGTTGACAGCAAGTTTGAGGGGTTGACAGCAAATTGAGTGAGTGAAGTAGTCGTCAGAATACTGCCTTTCTTTGACTCGTACAGTTTCTTGACGTCTGCAAATGATACCGTTGTTTCATTGTCAAGACTGATCTTCTGGCCCTTCTCACTGATCCAGTTGTTGCAGATGCAGTTGTTCAGCAGATGTAGCTCCAGTTGTTTAGCAGATTTAGTGTGTGAAAAAGGAGAAACCAAACACGCTCGTTGTCAAGAGGATGCTTGGCTGTGGCACTGCAATCACCTAGTCGTTCAAACAGCTTACAATACTGCTGGTTCAGCTTGTGGTTGTCTGTAATAGACCCGATGACACGTCCACTTGCCCTCTCAACAGCAGCTGCAGTCTCCTTCACACGCTCAAGCTGGTATGCTGCCGTCAGCTTGTGGACGGGTGTTAGAAATCATCAGACTAGGCCCTTTGTGCAGAGACTTCATCATAACACACAGAATAGAAGTGGCCTTGCAGTCTCGGTTGTTCTCAGCCATGCTACTCAGCAACTCACCAGAAAATGAAACAGTTGGGCAAATCTGTACTTCATCTACCAAGAGAAACACATTCTTCTGTTGTAGTGTCTGGACTTTGTCAAATGTTTCCCTCAGCACCTTGTCTTTGTCAATAGATGAAGTGATGTACTGCAGCTTGCGTTTGCATGGCAGCACCAAAAAGTCCCTCAGCTGTTCATAATTACACTTTGGGTATAATTGAAGAGCAAAACAATAATCATTCATGGAAAACTGCTTCTGTGATAAAAGTTCCAACTAACGTGTTAAAAACACCAACTTCTCCTTCTCAGTGTCGACATAGGCTGACGTGTGAGCTTGAAGGGTGACAACATTTAGATCGTTTTGTCAAACAGGATGTCATACATAGTTCATTGCCAAGCGCACAGTTTCGTCGGACTGCGATAACGATCTCATACCATTGTTGGAATGAAGTGTCTTAAACAGTGGTACTAACGCCGTTCTTGAACGCACTGAACGTCAGTGGGAAACACAAAGTGGGCTTTTTTTCGACAATCACAGACAGCATGCAGTCCCTGAAGTTGTCAGTTATGAACAAACACACAAGCCTTTCTTTTGATCTTGAAATAATCAAGTTCTTATACTGCTTCTGCAGGTTACGTTCAGGTTTGAAAGCATCAAATGAAGTAATCTTATCCTTCTGAAGAAAATACCTCAGTTGTTGGTCTTCAACTTTCGTCGGGCGAGGTGCAGGTTATGGAGATGGCAGACATGAAACAGGCACAGTGAAGATACTGGGAGGGATTTCAGGTCGCATAGAACCACCATGCAATTTGATCAAAGGTGGTTCAGCACCCCAGTGTATCTCACAAATGAAAAAGTTGTCTAGATCAACAACAAAGTTTGCACAAGGTGGAATAACATCAAGCCACTTCTGTTTCTTAAACTGCTCTTTCGGCAGCAAAACACGCGGCGCCTGTTCTCCTTATTGTAATTACCACGAGAGTTCACAACCCCACGCTTGTTTGGTATTTTTAATACGTAAAATTAGCAATAAACATTTTAAACAAACAGTATCCACTTAGAAATACAGCCATGTGCCTCGAAATAAGCAACAATGTCCGATTCAAACCGAGCGACAGACTACGACAAAACTGGCACTGATTGATGACTAACTGAGCTTACTCAGCTCAGTGAACTGGCCTTCGCTAGCATAGTCAGCTATATGGCCGCGCACGTCCTGTTTATAGTAGTCTTTGATGACCTATACGCAGAACATTGAAGTCAGCGCGCTTGGATGTTCTAACAACGTAGCTTGCACTGTTGCACGTAAGTTTAACACGTTGACTCGAAGTGGCACGTATGTGGGCCACTTAGATTAGGTTCTGTAAATTTTACAGTGCCTTCTAGTAATATGTACAAAGTGAAGATTTACACCGGCCAGGCAATCGGAGGCAACGTGTTAATAATTTTAAAGTAAAAATATCATTAGTATTATCATTGAAATCGTAGATTTGAATTTATAAATTACAGGGCTTCTATTATTAAAATATGTTATTTTTTAGGGCTTTATACGAATTGTTGTATCAAACAAAATATTATGACTACGAAAGTAACAAACAATTGAATCTTGTTTTTTTTTAATTTTTCATTAGTGAGAAATGTTTTATTGTCAGAGTTAATTATTCCAGTCATCATTTTTTCCATTGTTGGAAACAAAATTTAGTTACGCATTTGAAATATTCAGCATTTCTCCATTAAACAGAGATAAAATATTTCGCTAGTGTTCACAAGCTATACATTTATCATGATTGAAATGTCATCAATGAAATTTCATCATTTCATTTAAATTTCAGCAATTAAAATTTCATCCTTTCATTGACATTTTATCATTTATGCTTCCAATAAAACTATCACGAGTGCAAATAAAAAAATAGAAGTTAAACTCTGAATATATAAAGCTAAATTCAAAACATTTAAAGTTCAAATTAACGTAGGCGAATTTTAAAATGCAATATCTGAATATTAAATTAAATTAACTAATAGCGAGCAATTGCATGTTGGAATGTACATGATATGGACAAAGTCATTGAACTTGCAATATAGCAAAAAACTGTAATAATTGGACTAGAATAATGAAAAATAAAGTTAAATATATTTATGTTGAGTCTTTACCAAGGACTACTATAAACAGGACGTGCACGGCCATGTAGTGGACTACGTTAGCGGAGGCCATTGCATTCTTAGTGACATAACATTTTCTATTGGACAAATTGATCAAAAATTACTTCATTCAAGCAATAGAAGGGATAATAAGGTTTTAGAGTGAATTTTAAATCGTTTAAAACACTGTAATGCTTTGAAATACCATTTCTAGCTGGACTTAACATGTATTATTGTATGAGCTTAGTAGCCACTTTATAGAGAGCCGAGTTGCTGCAGTTTTAGACTTTACAAAATGGATTATAGTTAAACCTTCTCCAATGCAAACAACCAAACATACAAACATTCACGCAAATAAACAAACAGACATGGAAGCAAAAACCTACTAAACTGCAGCAATTAGTCAGCCAACCGGGCCATCTTTACAGAGGTATGAAGGATTACATTCTTCTGCATTCAGGCGAATCTGTATTTCATCTACCAAGAGAAACATATTCTTCTGCTGCAGTGTCTGGACTTTGTCAAATGTTTCCTTCAGTACCTGGTCCTTGTCAATCGATGAAGTGATGTACTGCAGCTTGCGTTTGCATGGCAGGAACAAAAAGTCTTTGAGCTGTTTATAATTACACTTTGGGTATGATTGAAGAGCAAAACAATAATCATTCATGGAAAACTGCTTCTGTGATAAAAGTTCCAACTGACATGTCAAAAATACCAACTTTTTCTCC
>VCRD01000335.1:46201-68186 GCA_006783055.1 Trinorchestia longiramus | reverse complement strand
GACGTGGCTGAAATGCCTGTAATTAAGGTGTGTGCACGTGGCTAAAATGTTTGAGCATGATTAAGGTGCCTGTGTGTGATTGATGCCCTTACGTTATATGCCATGGGCCTTGGGTAGCAACCAAAGAATGGATCAAACGGCTCGTTCCTGTTGCCATATTCTATTCTGCTCTATTCTATTGTATATTCTATATTCTACATTCTATACTCCATATACTATATTCTGTGTCCTATATTTTGTATTCTATATTCTATATTTTACATTCTGTAGTATGTATTTTGTATTCTGTATTCTATATTATACATATATTCTCATATATTTTGTCATATTCTATTATAATCTATTATATTCTATTCCCTTCCTCCTGTTCCTTTCCTTTCATTCCATTCCTTCCATCCCATCCCTTCCATTCCATTCCTTCCACACCATACGTATTTTTGACGGGCTCAATACTTCAACATTAGGACAAATAAAAAATCTCTCCAGTTAATAATTGCAGTGCAAAATAATTCTCACAACATCTGCAACGCAAAAATATTCTGAAACATTTCAAAATCAAATTTAAGAATGATCAAAAATTTAAAGAGTTCTGAATCAGATTAAAGCACAATGGAGATACATACTTTGAATGAGAAATATGCCCCCGGCGGCCAAAATTGTCATGGCCAGTAGTGGTAAATAATGATAATGAATGATAAAATGCAACTGGACAGCCATGGCCAGAAAGTGTTTCAGCGTGCATGCACGCACATTATTATTTGTACCCTAATTATTAATAAAAAAGCGTCTTTGTTCAATAGCGATGCGTTGTACTATATAAGGTATGTCTCATTGCTGAAAGTGGAGACATGGTAAATGTTGGTCACGGTTAATGTTGAAGTGGAGACGTAATGAATACTGTGAGCTGATGACTTTGGCTGTAATACTGTAAGACGCATGTCATCCTCGCTTTAATTAATGAAACATTTTCTGTCGGTAAAAATTAAATTTACCGTATAGAATTGAAATCCTTTCAGATAGCCTTTTTTAAATTTTAAATTGATGTACGTAAATAGAATGTGCTGGTGGTGTCGTTAAAATTGCACGGATTTTCGTGTCGTTGCGCAACATTGTATCTGGAGGTGAAGCCTCCATCTTATACAATGTCATTTTCTTAACAGGAGATTTTTTCATTTTCTGAAAGTCACGAAACACTACTCCGCGCTGAGTATTTAGTTTTAAAAACTCATATTCAATCTAACCATTTTTATGTTAAGAATTAGCACAGAATAGCAGGCTTCACATTAATCAAGGAAGGCTTAATTAGATAGAGGTAACTTTATCAGAGACCTACGTTACCTGAAAGCTTTTAAGCATTTTTGAAATTCCCTGTAGTTATTTGTTTATCTGAAATTTTAAACAAATTCTTGAGTGCTTTGGGATAAAGTCGAGACTCATTTCACTCAGAAATCTTCAATAAAATCAAATGATCATAACAATGAATAAATATATGATTAAATTTTGAGTCAGGAACAACTGAACATAAGTTTAGTCCTCCGTCTGAACAGCTCCCTAGCGAGTCAAGTTTAATCTGCTTCAAAGCCTGTGTCTGACTCTGAAAAATGTAGGCGAAGACGGTAACATTTTTGTTCTGTAATATTCCCTCAGTAAAATTTTCAAGCTTGCGCACGGTCGCTCTGTATTTTTTAATTAGTTAAAGCCCTGTTAAAAACATCCTTTATTTTCATAGTTTTTATGCGTTCAATTGCAAGATGAGTTAAACATGAATACTTTTTTCTGTAAGAATATAAAGTGGATACATTTTTAATGGTATAAAGCAAGAATGTCTCCGTCAAACATGGTGAATCGTGAAGGTGCACAAAAAGTTCTAAGTCATAAGTCGTGCGAAATTTTTACAAGTATATTATAAGAAAATAAGCCCTGTCAGTATTGATGTGTTACACCAACTGGAATACATGCTAGTTTCTCTTTTATGTAAATGTAATATTGTTCATGAAAAATTATCACAAACTTGACAATATGAAAGGCTTCCTTTGGTTCACAAATTTATAATAGTCAATATAGTAGGATCACGGATGATGATTGCCTATACGTAGTTTTCGTCCTTAAGATACTTCTTAAAATTTGTTCCTGGGTTACTTTAAGTTCTCTGAAGTCCTTTGAAGAAAAGTGAAGTTTATAACTCCCTCATCAACGGAGTCAATGGCTTCCGTACTTTTGAACAGACAATAGAAATGAATTTCTACAGCTGTATCAACACAAGAAGTCGGTTGCTATTAAAAAGATTCAAGGGAAACACGATGGCTGCTTAGCAAACTAATAAAAACAAGACGACATTCTGGAAACATATGAGAAGGTGAAATAACTCTTTCATGTTTTCAATTTGATGAAGTTTCCTGGAAGACAAAAGTGTTTGCTATACGACTTAACAATGTGTTGTGTTGTTCAATAATTACGTTACAAAATTATCGTGAGGCTGTGTTTCTCTATTTGACATTCGCGTGAATAAATAGATTTATAAAAATAAAGACTTGTCAGTTCAGGGATTTTACACATTAAACACATTCAATGGGTTTGGAACCAGGAAACCAACTCAACACAAATTTCTACAATGCTAAGCTCGTCTAAAATCTAGACAAAAACATGAAAAAATACATGTTTTGTAATGAATCTCACCATCAGTATTTTCTCAAAATGAATACATATTCATATTGAAATAATTACGGGAGAAGAAACATGAATAAAAATAATCAATTTTAGGTGATACTTAAGATTCATTATGACAACGAGGAACTTATAATACGTAAACTCAATGTTTGGTCTTGCGAAGTGGTTATTCAACGTTCACTGTCAACTCAAAGCTAACTCTTCACACAGTCAATGATGGATTTTACTTCTCTTTTTTATGTGGTCAGTTTTCCTTTCTATTCTCAGCGAGACTGTAGAGGCATGAAGAGTAATTTGTGTGAAAGCTCTGTCATAAACCTGTGGGTGGACTGACAGATGCAGCTCGAGCGATTTGAAGTATGGACTCTTGAGTGCAATCATATAGATGACCTTTATTTAACAGTGATGAAACAATGAGAGCCAGATTATATGAAGCTTGAACGACTTAAATTGTGTATCTTGGCTACAATCACGTTTCCGACGCTTGAGTTTACCCACCTCCTGCAGACAGCTGTGATCTACAAGGGGCAGTTCGAGGGCCTCTGTAGGCCTTTCTTTTGATTGGCTGCGATGAGGGAACAGAGACAGGCCGCCTCGGCCACGCTATCTCACGAGACCTCGTCTAATTACACTTAGGAAAAGGACACGATGGTCCAGAAATTACGGGCTGCGTATATTGCCTGGGCAGAAATGGCTGTCCAGAGCTCGCTTGATAGAGGACATATCGATAGCAGGCCCCAGATGGAATTATTTTAGGACGCTGGGACCTGAGATGATTGCCTCTGGGCGACAAACTCGTGACAATGTCAGAAAGAGGAAATGGCACTTGATTAGTTTTGAAGGCGGTAAAAACGAAAATGATATCCTGAGCAAAAGTCTGAAATTCTGCAATAATAATTTTCCTGCAATAAATCTGGTTTTCATGACAACATTTTTTCCTCTGAAAAATGTACGTGTATCCATTTTGATAACAGTATTGATGAAACCGACTGTCAACCTTGAAATTGAACTGATTTATTTATAGGCAGTTGAAATTTTTTGGTTTCTTTGAAGCAGGTGAATGAATAATCTTCCAACGTTTTATGTATGAATTCTTTTGCAAGGGAGAAAGTCTCTTGGTTTCGTATTTATTGAGAAGACATCTGCTCCAGTCCCACTCCTGATCACTTAATCTCTCATTTGTATTATAAGCTAACATATATTAAATCAATATCAAAAATCGATTTTATTGCTACATTTCGTCGGCAGTGCCACCTGCGCTAGAAGTTTATTCCAATATTTCTCAAAAAATATTCAGAAAAAAATTGAAGGATCTACATAAAACAATTTATTCCATATTATCAATTCAATTATGTTTTTTGATTCAGTGTTTTGTTATGCAAGAATCAATATTGAAATGCAATTTTTTGAAATGATAAAATTACTTTTGCCAACCCATCATATTAGTTTCAGCACGAATAAATAGCCAAAGAAGAACTAAAACAACAAATGTTTATTTAAACCATGTGCAGCCTTGTATTGAGGCTTCATGCAGTAATATTCGATAACTGAGACATTCACTCAATATACCAGATGGATTGTCTCTTTTTAAGAAAATACATTGCCAGATGACAAAAGGTTTCTCAGTTCTCTCGCTTTTAAGGGCTCATAATTTCATCGTATGGCCTACGCGCTTGAAATAGCTGACTCACAAAAATATTGTTAAGCTTCTAGAAAGAGACTGACTCCCCTATAGAGAGCCTAGCAATCTCTTCCATCCTCTTAGTCACCGTAAACACACATAGAAGCGTAGGTAAGTGCATAAAGTATTTTTCAAGCTAACATTTTTTGATCTCAAGCTCCAGAACCATTTGTCGCAACGTCCAAAGATGCTCTCAGTGTAACTCTTCGATTTTGATGTACGACCTCCCTCTGACAACCAACGACTTTTTCAGTATTACAACTTGCCAATAAGTTTCGGCATCATACTGTTTTCATTTTTTCTCAACATTTTTCAAAAAGACGTTAAACTTCATAAACTAAAGAAATTAGGCGCACTTTTACG
Organism: Trinorchestia longiramus; assembly: GCA_006783055.1. Lineage (NCBI taxonomy): Eukaryota > Metazoa > Arthropoda > Malacostraca > Amphipoda > Talitridae > Trinorchestia > Trinorchestia longiramus. The sequence continues at coordinate 63,475 of VCRD01000335.1, read as the reverse complement.
AGTTTTTACAACATTTCAGCAGCACATCACAACATTAGAATTAAGGAACAGCCATTGGGCGATACGAAGTGAATAAAATAAACGATAGAATATCTATATCCAGCTTGGTCGACTATCACCAGCTTGGTCGACTGGTGAGCGAATCAGCTTGCGAGCGGAAAGACCCGGGTTCGAATCCCGCTGCCGACATGGTTGACACGGCTAGAAATACGGCATGGGACTTGGATAAACAACCGAATAATTATCGAAGTAATTAGCCGACCCAAGAATGGGCCAGAAGGTTTGTTCATATAGCCTCATTCTATTCTATTCTATATGCTTAAAAGTGCAGCTCAAGAGACGTCGTCTGAAAGAATATAAAAAATTCATGCCTAGCTGAAAGAGTTTACAAATTAGTGTGTTCTGTACCCTGTGGTTCCATTGCATGACGTTTTAAATAGATTAAGGGTATTTGTGATACTTTTTCTATCGAGGATATGATAAAAAAATTAATGAAGAAACCCTACACTCTCTGGTAGTTGTTGGGCATATTTTGCAACAAGCCCAAGCATCAGTGGTCGAAGGCTACGAATATGCAAGTTTGATTTAGTTTAATAAAATAGAGATAATAATACACATGGATAATGAACTCGCCGATAGTAAAAAAATTCAATATATTTTATTCATAAATTCGTCAGGTGAATTTCAAAAATATTGCTTAAATGACAGATGTTGCTCTTAATGAACTGGGTTGGAAAAATCTTTTTATTAAACTGACAACCCTGCGCTGTTGAGCGTTATAAAGTTGGGAAATTGTACGCATTACGTTCGCAGTTGCGGTTCTTAATGAGTTTGTCTATAGACGGAAGGACCCTAATTGAGCTCCGAACAAATCCTTCATTATTTTTTAGGTGAGCTTTTTTGAAGACAAGTCAGATTCCAGTACACACAGTGTACATCTCTCTCTTATTCAACCAGTACTGAATTAGCAGTAAGCTCGAGCAGTTTAGATTTATCGACGGCACGTTAGTCGGCCGCCGTGTAGTTGAATTTATTTTCTGTTCCCTTGCTTTATTGAGGCGATCGCGCTCCTCTTTGACGCTTCGTTTTTTCTGGACCATATCCCACTTTTTTGATGCTCTGTTATTTCTAGACAGTATCCCACTTTTTTACGTTTTCTTCTACATATTCTTGACCATATCCCACTTTTTTGATGTTTTCTCCTTTTCTGGACAATATCGCACTTTTTTGAAGCTCAATCTTTTTCTGGACCATATCCTTCATTTTTGACGCCTTCTCCTTTTGTTGACACATCTTTGTTGGCCATGCCAGCTTTGTTTTAATCTTGATCATGTTTCTTTTTTTAGACAATTTTTCTCTTGTTCACAATATCCCTTTTTTTAACACTATTTTGTTTTGTTGACAATATCCCATTATTTTAACCCTCTCTTGTTTTGTTGACAATATCCCCCTTTTAACACCATCATATTTCATTGACAATATCCTCCTTTTAACACCATCATATTTCGTTGACAACATCCCCCTTTTAACACCATCATGTTTCATTGACAATATTCCATTTATTTCGAAGCGCTCTCTGGTTTGATGGCCCCACCACTAAGCTGCCGTAATTCATTTGATCTGATCCCTAAATCTAATTGCTTGGTTGGCGTTAATCACGTAGATATGTGCTCTTTGAAAATAAACGCTCATGAGTCAGTAGTAAAGGAACGATTTTCAATAATTATCCCCCAATTTTTGTATCAGAGCAGAAATGATAAATACTAGCAAATGATAACTGAAGTAGAACAATATAAGCCTATTGTTGTCTTGACGAAGTGTATAGTACTAGTAGATTTATAAACTATCCATTTATATGGTGTCATACACTAGTAATAATCCCACTATACAGGGTGGCCACAAAAAATGTAACCACTGACCGATGTATGTATATATGATACCGGAACCATAGAACAGTTTAATTCTGATTTACTTCTTTAGCTTTTATACCTTTAAAATGGAGCTTAATAAAGATGAGCGTGTTTTCATTATGAACTCCTACAGCAGTAACCGATGCATACAGCGTGTAAGACAAGAATTCGAAGTCACGTTCCTGGAGAGAGCATCACCTACCCACATGACGATTCGACGCATTATCAGAAAGTTCAATACAAAAGAAACCGTTTTGAACATAAATAAGGGAAATAGTGGAAGGCCAAGAACTGTCAGGATCGAAGTAAATTTAGAAGATGTTCGACGAATAATAGATGATAACGCAAGTGTTTCATGTCGCCGCAATCCTTCAGGCTTAACCAAATCTTCATTTCATAATATCGTTAAGAAAGAGCTGAATTTTTTCCCCTAAAAAATGCAAGCACAACAACAACTGGCAGGTACTGACTTACCACGTAGAATCAAGTTTTGTGAATGGTTCTTGAGTCAACCGCCATGCTTCATAACAAACCTGGTCGTCACCGACGAAGCGGCGTTTTACATGAATGGACTTGTTACTAAGCAAAATACCAGACATTACTCTGAAGAGACTTCTCATCCAGTTGACTTCACATACGATGTCCCATTTGATCGAGAGAAAGTTTCAGTGTGGGTGTCGAAATTCTTCTAAATTTGTCTTGATCCTGACAGTTCTTGGCCTTCCACTATTTCCCTTATTTATGTTCAAAACGGTTGCTTCTGTATTGAACTTTCTGATAATGTGTCAAATCGTCATGAAGGTGGGCGATGCTGTCTCCGGGAACGTGACTTCGAATTCTTGTCTTACACGCTGTATGCATCGGTTACTGCTGTAAGAGTTCATAATGAAAACACGCTCATCTTTATTAAGCTCCATTTTAAAGTTATAAAAGCTAAAGAAATAAATCAGAATTAAACTGGTCTATGGTTCCGGTATCATATATACATACATCGGTCAGTGGTTACATTTTTTGTGGACACCCTGTATACTAATACACGGTTTGTTGCTTGCTTTTTTGGTCCGTCTTTCTGTCATGCTCTTAAGGATATATATAGGAGAAAATTTGGTAGGGTATAGATGTATTGTAAGTATTGTATTGTTTGTGGAAATTCCAAATCAAAAGAAAAAATTCAGTAAAAAAACACGTGAATTTTTACACGTGGGTCTACTAGTAGTTATACAGTGTGTATATAATCTCACTGTTAACTAGTGATGTTCATATCATTTCTTGGTGTAAACATGAAAAAACTGCCAGAATTTACGCCCCATTTCGAAAAAAAAACCTAGACTGGTATCCTTGTCATCTTTTTTGGGATGCGGAGTGAGGCCGGCCCAATGTAATTTGAAACCCATAACGGTATCGTAGAAAGAACAGTAAGGAAATGTGGTGGACCTGCAAAAATGGGAGAAGTTTGTGAGTATTTGCCAGGTGGTCAGTCAAGTTGAGACGGATGGAGGAAGTTGTCCGTAGATTGCGCCCAGTTCCGACAGAATGTTCGCTATTCGACCCATGTGAGGCATTGCAATGAAACACAAAAGAAACGAGAATAATTTTTATTGCTTTCAAAGTTAGGACAGGCTGTAAAGATAAAGCTAAATGTACGTCTATCTCAGTGATCCAGCTTCGATCAAAATGTAGGTGATTTACTTTAAACTTTTTATCTGAGTTGTGGAACGAACATATTTTAAATTCCTAAAGTTGCACTATGACATGCCTGCAAGTGTAGTTTATTCTAATGAGAGGTTCAAATGTTCTACGCATTATGGCTGTATCTGGTTCAGATAACAAACTTGACCTGTGAGAGAAACTTCGGAAGAATGTTTACAACCAGTAAATTGAGGTTCCCTGCGAGAGAACGAGCTATAATATATTTTTTATGGTGTTTAATGACAAGATCCTGCAGGGATTTTTTTAGATTCCTAGGGATATTTTTAAAAATGTATGAGTTGTCTTCAGTAGTGTGATTTGACTTTTTCAGGAAGAAATCCTACAAATGAAACTATCACAAGTGAATGAAATAGAAGGCTATGATATATTGCTCATCGCGTAATAGTACAAAAACACTAACAAGGTACTAATGTCATAAGCTACTCGGTGTAGTTCACAAATTTGGAATGATGCGATAGAAAATTTGATGATATGAATTTAATGTATTGCGCTGCTTAAGCTACGCGATACATCATATTCATGAGATACATTATTGTTATTTATGAATTCGAGAGAGGACACATACATATTAAAAATTCTAAACACATGGCAAAAATCTTAGTTTGTTTATTAGGGAGAATGAAGAAGAGTGAGGCAATAATGTCGTGCTGAAGAGGTCGACCACGCCTGCAGTCTAAGCTTTTTGTGTAGGATTGACAGTAAAAAGATGTAATTTTAGAGACGCCAGACGTAATGATACCAAACAATTTGGAAGGAACATTTATACGGCGCAGCTTTACAAAATTCTCTGCCAGCGCCTGCATGTTATACAGGACTCATGAAATATCTCCAGTGAGAAAAAAACTTTCATTGTAGATATTTGATCACGCTTATTTAAAAACTGCAAAAATTCAGGTACTTATTATGATGCTTATTGTCCTTTTACTGAGATGGAACGCTACTATAAGAATTGAAGTCATTATTGAATGATTCAACAAACCTAGCTGCGTGGATATGATTATGGAAAGAATATTTTTACTCCTTATTAATTTATCGTTGAAAATTACCAGCTCTCCAGAGTGGTATTATATCCACAAAAAAGCTCTCGTGCATTGATAATTTGAAGAAACAGGAAGCCGAAGATGTGCAGGATCCTTTATACGAACTACAGTAATATTGGCTTCCTGACTGACGTGATTGTTGGTCATATGATTGTTAGATTGTTGGTTCACTCCAGCGATTAGAAACTTCCATCGATGTACTCCTGCCACATCATCTTTGAGTAGTCCTTGTATTCCTACCAATGCAGTAATTTCAGAGGTCCCTGTATTCCTGCCCATGCAGCAATTTCACCTGTTCTTACTTACCATGGCATGGGACCTGAGTATCAACCCAAGAATGGGCTAAACGGCTCGTTCCTATTGCCTTATTCTATTCTATTCGTACTCACGCAGCCATTTCACCTGTCCTTGTATTCCTACTCACGCAGCAATTTCACCTGTCCTTGTATTCCTACTCACGCAGCAATTTCACCTGTCCTTGTATTCCTACTCACGCAGTAATTTCACCTGTGCTTGCATTCCTACCCATGCAGCAATTTCAGTGGTTTCTGTATGTATTTCTAGCCATGCAGCAATCAAGAGGAAATCCCATTGCTGAAATAGGATCCCATCAGGATTACGTCTAAAATTAACCACCTAATGACGGCTCTCGATGCCAATCTGTCAAAGAACATTTACCGACTAAAACTCTACAAAAACTATGATCCACCTGTCATGTATTCCTCAAACGCCTTTAGTCCAGTGTTTTATGTACAGAGCCGCAGAGTATATAAAACAAAACTTTGATCGTTTTTTCCTTATTTTTTCTTCCGTAGAGTGGAGCACTTTTTCATTATAATTTACATTCTTTTTTAGAGAAATATAAACAAAAAATCCTACGACGCAAACAATTATAAAATACCGTTTTAACTCCATTTTTACGTAACCAAATGGAACCATAAAGTTTTATTGTGGTTCCCGTAACTAATTCAATTGTACGTGTTCGTATGGACTTTGTATTGAATATTGCCGTATTGACTTGTTATCTATGATGTGTTCGTATAGACTTGGTGTTCGACAGTTTGACTCACCGTTGAACGTTTTTCAATAGTAGCTCATTGCATTGTAAGTCCATCTTAAAGAATTTGCAAATCTACGTCCAACAAATCCATGACATACTGAAAACCATTGTAGCAGTCTGAACTAAAAACAGACCGCTGATTCTTACACACATTTTGTTGAATTGAACGCTTAATTGGGACGGTTCAGTCCGGTAATGGCCGGCAGAAGTCAATACTCACTTGTTTGAAGAGGTCCTCTGCGAATAAGACGCCATATTTTCCTGCTGGATTATCTTTCACTGACTCTGCTGCTGCGTATCGCGTTTTTAGAATCAAGTCTTTGTCCATGATGAACGTTGCATGCCTGGTGGATGTCCTATGGATGGAAAAAATATAGAGCATAATTGATATGCGAAATTTCTGTATTAATTCTCCAAATGTATGTATACTAATAACCGACTGCCAAAAATGTTTCAGGTTATGTTCTTCCTCAAAGAAATATGAATCAAAAGTGGACATCTGCAGTAGAATTGAAACAATATGTCCTGAATATATGGTTTGGGTACCTACTAATATATTTCTTTTTCACACTTAGATCTTGAAGCTTCATTCAAATCTAGCATTTTGAGCAAGCCTCAGTCACAGGTGAGTTTTATCACGTACTCGGTACGGTAGGTACCGAAACACTGAAAATTTTAAAATTCACAGCAAGTTTACTATTTGAATATTTGCAACGAAACATTTCCTACTGAATGGAATTTAATTATTCGTTTTTAGATCTTTTCTAATGCATGGATATTTTATGCTTTGCAGTGGGGGCCACAATTATTTCAATTATTTGCTCTCTGTACAGGGCTTGCCTGCTCTCCAAACTCTGGTTCAGCTATGTGGTCAAGGAAGAAATGAAATTTTCTTCGCTCCCATCAAAATTTTACTTTATTCACCCTAAAAATGGCGAATAAGGTTGTTGCAGTTATTTTTATGTTGTAGTCATGCAAAAAAAAATCGAGCGTCTTTGGCGCACTTATGCTTTTCAGAGACTGAGCGTTGAGCTGCCTAGCATCCTCTTTCGTCCTTTGCTTTGAAATCCTAGCAATGCTTTTACTTGCACTCCAAGTCGGTGCTTCTCAAGCTATGTATCTGACGTGGCACACTGGCAGTGTCTGGTTCCAATGAGCCAGAGACGGGTTATTAGTAACATTTATTTATACTAGAAACAACAACGACAGCTGTAGCTTTTTGTTGCTATTTGTCAAAATGCATTGCATAACTTGTAATAAAAAATTATCGCCTCAAAGAGTGAAATTTCCATATTCACATAATAATTTTAAAACTTTCTAGTCATTATATTTTTCCGGATCTAGAAATTCGTCATTCGGTAGCGTCTCCGGAGATGAAACTGCGGGCGAGGCCGGCAGCGCTGTATGCTGATGAGATCTTCAGGCTGACGGGCTTCAGGGGCGGTGCAGTAAACAACATTTCCAAGGCTGTTTTTCATACGTGCCTATGAAGCAGAGAAATTCATCAATACCACCAGCAAGCAAGAATTTCTCCTCCTGAAAATCCCTTCTGCCACGCAGTGGCCGGAACGATTCTGTACTGATCAAATGACGACTGACCGGAATAATACCTATGACACTGATCGGATTAGTCAAAAAGCTAGCAAGATATCGTATTAGAATAATGATACAGTTCTTTCATCAGAAGCAGTGCGTGTGCACTTACTTTCCTCGAAAATAATGTGAAAAAATCTATGAGCACGAACAAAAATTTAAATATAAAGGACTACGGAAGTTTTCGATCTCTAAATGAAAAAGTATTGAACAAAGCTGAAAGTTATTGAAATACAAATTCAATTCATTTCTCACTGTATTGCTATCCATGATCTTTTGAAATCAGGTCTAAAATGACTAGAGACTAATAATTTTAATGACCTTTTACAAATAAAATCTCGCGAGTACGAAATTCATTGAAGTGGTGAGAGGATAACTTTACATTAACAAGTTTCTGTTTCTTATATGCCAATTAGAATAGAATAATAGAATAGAATTAGGCTATAGGAACGAACCTTCTGGCCCATTCTTGGGTCGGATAATTACTTCGATAATTATTCGGTTGTATACCCAAGTCCCATGCCGTATTTCTAGCCGCGTCAACCATGTCGGCAGCGGGATTCAAACCCGGGTCTTTCCGCTCGCAAGCAGATTCGCTCACCAGTCGACCAAGCTGGTGACCCAGTCGACCAAGCTGGTGACGTAATTATTCGCTGTTTACTTATCGTAATTATCGCTGGTAATTAATCGCTGTTTATTTTCGCAAGACTTGAGATTTGCTGATCATAGAACAACAATTGAACAAATCTAAGAGCTTTTTACACCTACTCATCTATGATAACCATAATTAAAAAAAACGGTCACGTCGTGAGGCACTGGATACTAAAGCTGAAAATGACTGCCGCTTTTCGTTGAGGCAAAGTGAATGAATGAATGAATGAATGAAGGTAGCAATTCATTGAAAAGAGCTCATGCTTAAAAACGCATAGTTGTTTTTATGATAGTTCATCCAAATGACTTCATTGTTCTATTGTACATCACACTGAATGTTCTCAAGGCTCCAGGAGCACGAAGCTTAATTTTGTCGAGTCGAGTGTCGAGTATCCGGCACACCTGATAATATAAAGCGCCATCCACATTGCTGATGTCTGTTTTGTTTCCACTATCGTTCACTATAGTGCTACACTTTTTTACCATCTTGTTGCTCAGAAATGGTTTCTAAGTCTCGCTTCTACGTAACTTAGCAGCTGTTTCTGCTCATTGATGACTTTTAACTGCCTAAATTTTATAGATAAAAGACCCTGCCTCCTGCCTCCTCCGTGATATGAGGGGAAAAGTATGAGTCGTCGTCAAAAGTGGTTGCTTGAGGCTTGTTACTTGAGGCTTGTTACTTGAGGCTTGTTACTTGAGGCTCGTTACTTGAGACTCGTTACTTGCGGCTCGTTACTTGCGGCTCGTTACTTGAGACTCGTTACTTGAAACTCGTTTAGCGATAAGAACTTTTTGAACTGTTTATGTTGTACAAGAACAAATGTGTGTTTTTTATAAAAATGTGTAAGACAAGAAAAGCTTTGAAGCGACGCCTCCTACCTTCATGATGTGTGTGAAAAATATTAAAGTAAACGACCCCAGGGAATGGAGTTAACGCAAAGTGGGGCATAATTCCAGTTACATGTTTTCAAGTCAATTTTAATATTATTATTCCGAAAATATTAATCAAAGTAACTCTATATAATTGACTATCAAGAATATACCTAATTTTTTGCAGAACAATTAGCCATTAACTATTGACAATGTCAGTAGAATTGATGCGAAAGTTCATTATAGAGAAGCATGGAAAGGAACTGAGTCCATCCAAAGTATTTAAACTAGAGAGAAACCTCAAAATCAACAGAATGTTCATAAAAAACAATTGAAAAACAATTCATCAAACTTCGAAAGTCAAAATTGGATAAATGCTGGGAGAAAGTATCCTTATAGTGTACTTCATGCGGCCATTGAAGACTTTCCTAAAAGACTTTGCTCAGTTCGGAGGGCAAAAGGGAAGCATTTTGAATAGTTTTTTGTAGTCGTAGATCATTAAATTACATACTATTTCTTAGTCAGACCTTGAAATAAATGTCTTTTTTTTTTTGAGGGAAAAAACTTCTTTTTGTTTCATAACAACATTTATGTCCCACCTTGTATAAAATTACTCCGTGGCAAATTTCTTTCTAGTTATAATTTAATGTAGTAAATTAATTTGCAGGGGAAATATTTTCACAGCGAAAAGGTGAACTAACTCGTCAAATCCTTTAACAACTAATACAGGGTGGAACATAAATAAATAATTCTTTTAGGGAATCAATGACAAAAATTATGGGAAGAAAAACATTCTAAAACATTTTTTTTAACTTAAAGTAATAAACTATTTAGAATTTATGAAATGATTTTTTCATTTTATTAATAATTATCATACATTGATCTTTCAACTTGCATAACTTAATTTCAAAAATTGTGCACGACAAGAAAAATCTGTGAACAAAAGTTGTGAAATTGTTCTTACAATATCGAAGACTCGGTATTGCCTTTTGAAAATATTACAGAAACAATTGTAACGCCGAAAGACCGCACAAAAATGGCCACAGAAGCCATTTTTGTTCGGTCAGACAGAAGCCAATGGCCACAGAAGCAACGGCCATGAAATTCAAATACAATACCTCAACAAAAGGGCATCGTTAAGCATGCTTGAGGAAGTTTTCGACTCCTGTTAATTTTGCTTTATATTGACCGTCCGATCTCCAAATATGAATCTTCTTGATTTTTTCCCGTGCGAGTATTTGCATGGAAAGGCTTTCATTACGGTGGCTCATACCTTGGCGTAACTGAAACAAACATATAATTTTTCAATAAACCAACAACTTATCTCCAAATGTGTAGTTTAATGAAAAAGAAGCATTTATTTAAACAATGATGAATGCCTCTAAGTGACATTACATTTCATATTTCATTTATATGTAAATTATAATTTAATGGATCCATCATTATTAAATATTCAAACAGTGTTATCTTTCCATTTACCATATTATTGGTAGTTTAAAGGATACGTTATTTATGTGTCTCTCTTTTGGTATGCGAGATCATCCAGTTTCGATGATCATTAAAAGAACTATGATACTTGTTCTGTCAATCCTAATGGTTATGAAAAGAAAAAAAGAAAACTGTCATCAATTGCCATCACCCAGGTAAATTTTTAATTGCTCAGTAATTGAGTATCTAACTACATATCATAAGTGATAACTAAAAACGAGTACGAGAGGAAATCAAAAAAGTCGCAGAATTTTTCAGAAAATAATTTTTTCATTTAAAATATAATTTTACATCGACCTATTTTCATATGCTTGACATCGGTGGTGATTTCAGCCAAAAAATGTTCATTATCTTTAATTTTATTTAATATCGTCACGAACAGATCATTTAAAAAAATTAGGTGATCAGAGCGCAACGCTTTTGAGACACATCGAACTGAAAGCTTGTTTAGTCTCGAATTATAGTGCAGAATAAAACTTACTGAGCCATATGAAATGTCTAGGAACATAACTAACTGATTAAATGAAATTCCTTGATCTTCTTCATTCGAATGTTGAGCAGCCTCAATGTTTTGGTTATTTTTTGATGTTCTTGGCCTTTCACTGCGATGGTCGTCTTCAAGGACGTCTCTCTCTTCTCTGAATTGATGAATCCACTTGTGGACTGTAGTTTTTTTGGAAAAGTTTTACGGTAAACTTCTTCTAAAGCCTCTATTATCTGCGTCCCTTTCCATTCGAGTATCACGAGAAATTTGATATTCGATATAATCTCAAAAAAGCTATTTTCCATGATTCCATTAAAAGGCTTCTTTTACTGAGGGTCTGTTCTGTACGATAGGGAGTGCATAACTGATTGCAATTAAGTAAAAGGAAGGTAAGCATTTGGTGATTTGTTCTAGTGTATATAGCCATGTTTTAACTTGATTCTTTCTATTGCTAAGATAAAATTTTAGTGAACATTTTCCTCCCCACTCGTATAAAGTTAATTTTAATTCCACGAAAAAGTCATTTTGGCCCCAATCCCAGAAATGGTGCAGAAAATGTCAACCCAGCTAGCCTGATAGTGCTGCTGACTGCGGGTGCTTATCTCTACAGCAAATCTTATGAGGGCATTACTGCACTCAGCAAAGGCTTGGATACGCCAGCGAGTTTTGCGTCCATTGACAGCTTTTGCAACGCAATGAGCGACCGAAGTCGCGCCCTCCAAACCTCCAAAGCAACGCGCCTTCCAATGAAAGGTACAGAGCATGGCAACCGGCAGCTGTCCGCTCATTTTATTCGAGTGCAAGCACTTTATTTTGTCCTCTGCCAGCACTCAACAGATAATGAACGCATGACACTTTACAGAAAATAACGAGCTGAAATTGATGAAGTAGGCTATCTATTGTAAAAAGGCCCCACCTTGTGCTCACATATGTCACATCTAATTGACGCCACAATGAATGAGATCGATACAGGGCCTGGAAAAATGCTTTTCTCTTTGTTGTAAATTCAGTGGAAGCCCTTGTTAAAAGCAGCAACCGTTTGTAGTTTGCCCTTTATGAATGAGGAAAAAAGAAATAATGGTACATCGCTTCCACTGGCAACAATAGCAGACGATGTTACGCTTGCATGGACGTCAAGTTGACGGGCGCTGTTCAGTAAATTGCATTACAAATACAATACTAGCCTGTGATCTTGTATTATCATGAATATTTTATCGATGAGGGTAAGTAAATATCTAGATTTTTGTTTGATATAGACAAAATATTTATCATTTTCTACATGCATGAAAAGATTCATGAATTTTAATCATCTTTAGCAGCGCTCATTGCAATAACACATAGAGAGAAAATCAAATTTTTGCTCGTACGTAAAAATTGAAGATGTACGAAACGGATGACATTTGCGATACAGATATTTTATGATGTAAAAACAGAGTAACCTAATGAAAGCAATACACATTAATTTCAATTAATTCAAACTACATTAATTAAGTTAATGTTAGAGCAGTGGTTCTTAACCTTTTTGCAGGTACCAAACTCCACCAGTTTCATATGCGCATGCAATGCAATGCAATGATGCCAATGATGGCCAATGATGGCCAAGCGGGGCGTGTCATCCCGAATCATATGAGTCGGATGTGTCTTGACCTCCGCCGAACCATTGAGACTGACTCACCGAACCCCTGGAGTTCGATTCGATCCCGAACCCCTGGAACACGATCCCCAGACTGTGTTAGAGGCTTGTACACATTTACACTTATTTGGCCCCCACTCTCACTACATAAAACCTTAGCCTCAAGTCAGTTGAACTTGCGCCTAAATGAATACCTAAATGAATACCTTAATGAATACCTAAATCAGTACCTAAACCAATACCTTAATGGATACCTAAATCAATACATAAATCAATACCTAAATGAATACCTTAATGAATACCTAAATTAATACCTAAATGAGTACTTAAACGAGTACCTATTGAACACCGTCAATTTGAGAATAAATGTGAGTGGTCATGTCGTTAAGCAACAACAGGCAGCAAATATGCAACTTCGCTGTCGCTTCACAGCGACATGTTCTGCTGTGGACAGTGTACTAGTCAGTATACTAGTTAGCACACTAGTCAGTATACCTGTCAGTATACTTGTCATTATACTATTAAGGAAACTACTAAGTCAATTAACAAGTAAACTAGTAAGTAAATTAGTAAATAAACTAGGAAGTAAACTAGTAAGCTAAGTAGTAACTTAACTAGGAAGTAAACTAGTAACGGGACTTCCCAGTTGATTTTACAAGGCAAAGACTCAAAGAAAATCTGATCATCATAACCAAGAACTTGTTAAATATGTTTACAGTTGGTGGCACCCTACTGGGCTCAGTCTAAGAATAAACAAAGGATAAGATGAAGTTTCAACGCATCATTGATACATTTTAAATTGTGGGGTTCGCTATTAAATTTCTTCACGAATTTTATTCTTAAATGAAAATGAATATATTTCTTGAACCTACCTGTATGTAATTTCAACTTTCTGTGAAACATTTAGATTTAACAAATTATTTGCGCTTAATAACAGGACTTTTTCTGTTCAATGAGGTGAGACTGGACTAATGTGAACCACAGAAGGTGCTCAAATGCAAGCTATGAGAGCTCACCATAACATGCAGGATCACCATAACATGCAGGATCACCATAACATGCAGGATCACCATAACATGCAGGACCACCATAACATGCAGGATCACCATAACATGCAGGATCACCATAACATGCAGGATCACCATAACATGCAGGATCACCATAACATGCAGGATCACCATAACATGCAGGATCACCATAACATGCAGGATCCCCATAGCATGCAAAATCACCATAAAGTGCAAGATCACCATAAAGTGCAAGATCACCACAACGTGTAAGATCACCACAACACCCATTCATTTCTAGGATCACAAACTTTCGTATCCTATTTCTTTCTGAAGCAAGAGGAGAGCATAAAATTGGTGTAAATTAAATTTGAAAGCGAAAATTCTCGGTTCAAAAGAACATAAACAGAACTTGACATTTATTGGGAGCTTAGTTGTCTGCTCACAGCGCCTGTATCTCCTGGGCGAGCGTGTGGTTGTGTGTGTGTGTGTTGAGCAACACAAATAGTTGTATTGTATTCTACTTCTCTTGATCGTTATCTATTTCATTCTACACTTATCTACTCATATAATACACAATGTATCTCCATCTCTTCCTATCTGTGTGTGTCCATCTCATTTTTTCAAATCTATTACTGAAGAAAATTATTGAACTAAAATCTGAACGGGTATACATATATTATTCCACTGTATAATAATATACGGTCTGTTACTTGCTTGCTTGATCCGTCTCTGTGTCCTGCTCTTAAGGATTTAGATAGGAGAAAATTCAGAACGATATACATGAATAATTCATGTATAACGTACAATTATTGGAAGTGCGCGCACAAGTTAGAATCTAAATGTTCTGTTCTGAATATTGTGTATATGCTGGCAGGAGTCGTTAAAACCGTTGAGATTTTTAACGTACCAGCATTGTGAATGAATAAATGTATTTCTTTGTTCCTTGTATTGTTAGTGCATAGTTCTTTGTGTGCGGTTATTGGAGCTTGTATTTGTCTGGTTAGTTTGTGCTGTACTGTCCTGTGATCTGTTTTGACTTGTTGTTGTAAGACCGTCTGAAAACATGAAAAAGGCTACATACATACAGGGTGGCCCATAGGTAAAGTACCTTTTTAAAATTATTATAGCTATGAAACTAAAAATGATAAAGAGAATTGGTTAATTCATAATGAGAAAAGAAATTTTGAAGTTTAATATAAATGTATGAATGAAACAATAAAATACATTAAACTATGGAATACAATATCTTTTAAATGACCTCCGTTATTAATCAAACAATGGCGTGCTCTTTCAACAGTGCAGGTCATTACTTTCCTTAATGTCTCTGATGAAATGTTGTTGATCTCTTGAATGATGTTTCATTTCAATTGCTGTAAAGTATCAGGCATTTCAATGTAAACATTTTCCTTTAAGTATCCCCAGAGAAAGAAATCAGGAGCACTTAGATCTGGAGATAGAGCCGGCCACGGTACATCACCAAAACGAGAAATTATTCTGTTTGGAAAAATTGCTTTCAACATTTGCATTGTTTCTTTCGCCGTAGCTCCATCTTGTTGGAAAAAGATAATCTCTGTGTTATTATCTCAAATTTCAGGTATCAAATATTCTTGAATCATCTGCCTCAACAGATTTCCATTAACACAAATTGCATCACCATTAGCATCTTCAAAAAAATATGGTCCAACGATCCTCGACGACGTGACACCACATCATACTGTTACTTTAGCTGAGTGGAGTGGTCGTTCATGAATTTATTTTGGATTTTCTGAAGCCTAGAATCTGCAATTTTGCTTATTAATAAAACCATTGAGGTGAAAATGTGCCTCATCAGTCATTATAAAACTCTTTACAAAGTTTTCCTTTTCTGTAAGCTACAGAAATCTATTCGCAAAATCTAATCGCTTTTGGTAGTCCATAGGATGGAATTCTTGAGTTAATTGAATTTTATATGGATGATACTTTAGATCTTTTACAAAATACGTTGCAGTGAGGTACGTGACATTCTCAGTTGAATTGAACGTATCCTAGTTGACGTTTTGGAACGATCAGCAACAATCGTTGCAAAAGGTTGAATTGAAGCACCAGTTTGTATGGTCCGTGGCCTGCCACAACGTTGTCTGTCTGCTGTTGTCCCAGTTTCTCTAAATTTCAATACCAACTTTTTTATGCACTTCTTCGGAGGACTTCTTTCAATACCATCAATATTCCTGTAATTCCTCTGAATTGCAGTAACCAAACAATTACATCGGAAGTAAAGTTCCACTATTTTTGCTCGTTGTTCCATTGCGTAGCGATTCATTTTGGGAGGTGGATTTTATGAATTTTTTGGGCAATATGTTGTAACTAGTGTACCCGTGCCATCAAAAATGATGTCAAATTCTTTTTGAAAGATATTAAATAAAATTACACATAAGAAAGCAATGCAATATATTTATTTTGACATATATTTGTAAAGGACAAACGTTTTAATTGAGTATTTCTTTAATGACAACATTCCTAGTGAAAACAAATCAAACGACAAATCATCTCTTCTTTGATTTTCCTCTTCTTCAGTTTCATTAGCAATCCTTTGCTGCACTCTCTGTCTCATCTCATCTCTTCTTTGACTTGATTCTGCCTCAGTTTCAGCAGCTATTCTTTCTTGCGCTGCTATTCTGTGATTCCTTCTACGAACATAACGCTGGTCATCATCCTCCTGTTCACGCCTCTGCGCCTGCCTTGGTCTTGCTGCTGAGAGTATGGCTTCTAGTCATTCTTGTGAACTACTTGCATACTGATCCCGCCTCTGTTACAACAGCTTGTTGTTCTTGAATTAATCTTCCTCTCGCTCTTCTTTTCTCTCTCGATTCAGTCTTTTTTTCGTTCGAGTGGAGTTTCCATGCTTAAGCTTATTTTAGAGGTAACTAATTTTTTTTTGTGACAGTAATAAACACTTAGTATACAGTATTTTTGAACCGCAATAGAAGTAGTCATAGCCATTCGTGTCATAACCTAGATATAAAAATTCAGCATTACTGAAAGCAACTGCGAGTTTGTGTATGTACATATATTGTAATATGCAATACCCCGCCGAACTCGGTATCCACGATATGGACTCGAGTATATAAGGCTCTGGATCTCTGTAATTTTTTTGAAATGACTTATCATAGTGCACTTGTACAGCAACAATGAGTGTACTATCATAATTTACCAGTGAACTGAAACCAAGACCGCCAGTGCTAATTTCTTCCTATCTATTATTAAGAGCGTGACACGAAACACATAAATAAATAAATATATAAACACACGATGATCAATTTAGTATTAAATACTAATAATGACCGTCGTGCGTTTAAATATTTATTTATATATTATTTATATGTTTCGTCTCACGGTCTAAAGAATAGATAGGAAGAAATTAGCACTGGCGATCTTGGTTTCATTTCATTGGTAAATTAATTCACTCATTTTCGTTGTACAAGTGCACTATAATGTCACTTTAAAAAAAATTAGAGAGATCCAAAGCCTTATACCGTATGTCCCACAAAAACCCGAACCGAGTATTTATTTTCCCGTATCAGTAATACCATCATAAGAATACCTAGGATTCTTATGATGGATGGTATTAGTAATACCATCATAAGAAATTAAATGCTTATGGTATTCTTATGATGGTATTACTGATACGGGAAAATAAATACTCGGTTCGGGTTTTTGTGGGACATACGGTATACTCAAGTCCGTATCGTGGATACCGAGTTCGGCGGGGTATTTAATATATTTCCAACAGTATTTGCCATCATTTTTGATGGCACGGGTAGACTAGTAGCTATAATAGTTTTAAAA
>VCRD01000335.1:35767-46060 GCA_006783055.1 Trinorchestia longiramus | reverse complement strand
GTTCGTGGAAAAATGACAGTTTGAAAAAACGGTCAAAGTCATAATGTTAATTTTTCAACATATGCTCCATCTAGGTCAATAAATTTCTGCAAACGCTGATACCAGCCTGTAAGTCCATCTGAGTAAAACTGAGAGTCATGCGATTTGAACCATGTCATGGCAGCTCTTTTTACTGCTTCAACTGATGGAAACTGGGTAGCTTTCAATGACTTTTTTAGGTTTGGAAATAAAAAGAAGTCGGATGGGGCTAAGTCGGAACTATAAGGTGGATGTCGAATGATTTTCCATCGAAATTCGCGTAGCACAGCTCTGGTCTGCCGAGCGCCGTGCGCGGGTACATTGTCGTGGTGGAAGAGGACGCGCCGAAGCAGCTTCCCAGGGCGTTTTTCTGCGATTTTCTTGGACAATTTTCTCAAAATCTCTTTATAATAAACAGCTGTAATAGTTTTCTTGTTCTCGAGGAAATCAACTAACAAGATCCCCTTTGCATCCCAGAAGACAGTGGCCATAACCTTTCCTCTTGAACGCTCAGATTTTGCTTTGACTGGCCCACTTCCACCCCTGGGCAGCCACTGCTTCGATTGAGTTTTGTCCTCGGAATCGCACTGGTAGAGCCATGTTTCATCCCCGGTCACAATTCGCTGCAGAAAAAGTTCAGGGTTCTCATCCCACTTGTTCAAAATTTCCATAGAAAGATCTGCCCTTGATTCCTGCTGATCTGGGCACAACAGCCCAGGAACCCATCGAGCGGAGAGCTTGCTCAGTCCCAAACTGTCCACCAGAATTGGGTGTGCAAAACCTACGGAGATGTTGAGTGTGTCTGCTACTGATTCGGTGGTTATTCGCCTATCCTTTTCAATGAGGTCACAAACAGCATCAATGTTTTCCACACAAACTGATGTGCATAGCCTGGCTGCGGGGATCATCTTCAGTCTCATTTCTTCTGCTTCTGAAACGACTAATCCATTTGTAGGTTGCTGATTTCTTTGGGGCATTGTCACCATAAACTTATTCCAGAGAGTCAATGATTTGGCTCTTCTTCCACCCAAGCTTCACCATGAATTTGATGTTTGTCCTGGCCTCGATTTTGGCAGATGCCATGTTGCTTGAACGGTTACTGCGTTGCAAATGGCGGCACCGCGTTGTAACATTCATTTAAGGGTTCATGTGAGAACACGTTATAACACGTTGGTACAGGAACGTTCTGGTGCATTGACATCATATTCTTTTCATATAATTTTCAGTTATGTCCATTTTCCACGAACTTTTTGAAGCCCCCTCGTATATATATATATATATATATATATATATATATATATATATATATATATATATATATAGATACCAAAGGCACATCCTTCAGTGTGAAAACTTCTTCAGAGAGCCAGCGTCCACTAGCAGACTATTCGAAAAAATTCACTAAAAACACGTAAATTTGTAAACACTCTATTGTGGATACCAAAGGTACAGGATTACTATAAAATACTTCATTTTTTCTTGTTATTACTTTTCTTCTATTCGGCCATGTTATCGGTAAATATGATGCAGAGTGGAAGTTTTGTACATATTCATAAAAAATATTAATTTAAAACGCAATAAATCGTCATAAATATTTAATTCATTCGTCTTCATAACAATTTCATATTAGTTAAATTTAACCCGTCAAATTTCCACTGGAACTATCTAGTTAATATCATAAACGTTATTTGAAGTCCACAGTAAATTCTTTTCATCGCGCACTGTTTCTTCTATTTTGTTTCTGTTCTGCTTCTGATATGGCACAAGCGACGTACCTTTGTTTTGCAGGTTATGTAAACGAGAATAGCTGTTTTCCTTCTCAATTTATTTATACAGGTTTACTTTAAAATACAGGAATTCCATTAAACAAGGTGTAGCATATTATTAAGGCACTTTAGATTGGCTGTTGATTCAACAATCACAAGTAAAACTAGTATTCCTAAAGAGAATATAGAAAAACTATATAGTTCCGTGGAAATAACACAGTTTAAATTTGACAAATTTGAGTTACTATCAATAAGAATGTATTAAAGATTTGTGACTAATTATTATGTTGTAAATGAATATTTTTTATAAATACGTACAGAACTTGCATTCCTCATCTTATCTACCGATAACATGGCCGTGTGGGAAAAGATGGCTAATAATGGAAAAATAGCCCATTTTATAGTAATCCGGCACCTTTGGTACCCGCAATACAATAGTTATAATACATGTGTAGCTGTTCTGATTTCAGCTCAATCATTTTACTTCAGTAATAGATTGGAAGAAATAGGACAGACACGCACAAATAGAGAGAGATGGAGATACACTGTGTATTATATAAGTACATGAACATAAAAATCATTTTACGTTAAGCAATTATTTATCCTCGGATGATTTTTGTTTCCATAATAAGTTCATAAAACACAATTCAGCAGAAGTGTTCAAGACCAAAGACATGTGCAGGGCTCTCCGTAGCTGTTTGTTTCTCAAATGGGCTTTATTTTTCACGGTTCTCGAAAAAAAGAAAGCACTGACAGTGTAATAACATTAACATTTTGTATGGAGTGACAATATAATAACACTGACAAGGTAATAACATTATCGTACACAGTATAATAACACTGGCAGGTACCTAATAACATTAACGATATGTATGGAATAACAGTACGAAGTACGTGCAAGTTATAATACCTCCGATATTTTTTCTCATGATTGGAAACAGATAAAAACATGCAATTTGGTTTCAAATAGACGTGCACTCGTAAATGTATGACAGAGATGGCAGCGATATGCGGCACAGAGAACTCTAGTGTCTGCGACGAGAGTCAAGACTGGTTTTGATACTTCAAATGGTGATGTTTTCTTTGTATACAAAACATGTGTTTTCTCCATCTGAGTGGTGTGACACTGATCAAAATTCATTGCCAGTTGAGTTATGGGATATTAGATGTGTTTATTGGACGTTCAAGGGTTCAGAGTTCAAAGAAGGCTGAACGTCGGTCTCGCACCAGCCGGTCAGACGACATGACCGAGAGTATGGAAAAAGTTGTTTTGGAAGATTGCCGAATGAGTGTGGAACCCATTGCCGTCAAAGTTAGTATTTCCGTGAAAACTGTGCTCACAATCCTGCATGAAGACAGGAAAAGGCAAAAAGTATTCTTCAGATGGGTGCGACAAATACTGACGAACGACCACAAGGTGCACGTGGGACATGATGCCCCACAATATTGACACGTGATGAGGGCATGAATGAGACTCTATTTTCATCGATTATGGTAATGGATGAGACATAGATGCCGTTTTTCAATTGTGAAACGAAGCGCCAGTTGACTCAATAGAAGCACATACACAGATGCCATACGCCATTTTAAGCATCAACAACAGTTCTCACTCTCGCTACTGCCCCTAGAGTTTTGTGTGCCACACAGTGCTGCCATCTGTGTCATGTATTTACAACAAACGCAAGCGTATTTTGAAACAAACTGCATATATCTATTCATTTCAAGTCCTGAAAAGAACATCGGAGGTGTTATAACTTGAATTCACCTCGTAGAATAACACTCGCAGTGTATTAGCATCAACGTATTGTATGCAGTGTGTTTGAGCACATGTTCACCAATTGGAGTTGCTCATCGCTGCACTTAAACATGAAAGTACGTTTGAAACAACTGAAAGAAATTTAAAAAGTTGGGTTGAAATAACCACTTAGAGTTCTCGTTGTTCACTAGAACAGATTTCTTGGCCACAGACCTCACACACACTTTCCTCGACATAAACAAAGAATGAAAGGCCGCAATAAGGCTGACAAATGAACAGAATAGAATTAGGCTATGGGAACGAACCCTCTGGCCCATTCTTGGGTCGGATAATTACTTCGATAATTATTCGGTTGTATACCCAAGTCCCATGCCGTATTTCTAGCCGCGTCAACCATGTCGGCTAGAGGGAGAGACTCAGAATCTGAAACAATACAAATAACAAAAAAGAAATTGCTGTGCAAAAAGTTTTAAAGCAAACAGCAACAACAACAAAATTCATCGAACGCCCACAGATGAAATCTGAGCTGCGTACGACCGCTTTTTGTCGAACCTCAGGAAAATGCTTTATTATTTTCAGATAAACAGAGATGCTTCCAAACTAATCTTGAACTCATTTGGCAGCTAACGTACATACTCTCAATTAAGGAGCATCGTTCTGTACGGCTGTTCCCAAACCTCTACAGCTCTCATAAAAATCTTCCGTAATTTTTTGAGGCAGTGATCCCATTGAAACGAGGCAAGAAAATTGAGCACCCCAGTCGCAGTTTTTAGTAATACTGGGTGGGGAAGCAAAACTTGCAAAAATTTTGTATCATTCATATGAGATTTATTTTAAATTCACAGACAAAATAATGGCTTCGACATACAAGTACAAAACAATGAAATTTTTTCTTCAATATATCTTCTTCTTTATCAGTTACTGCCTCCACATACCCTTAGAACCTTCAACAACTCTTTACCAAAAAATGAGTGGAAATCTTGGCCCACTTTTCATTGATGACAGCCCTAAAACAGTTAATATTAGGATGGAAGGTTTTGTTGGTGGCGTGTTCCAAAGCGCCTCAAACAGCATAGTCTAAAGGGTTGAGATCTAGGCTGGAAGAGGGCCAGAAATATGATAGCTAAAAATCAGCATAATTGCATTTGCAGAAATTCTGTACTTTCTGGGTTGTATGGGCAGGAGTGCCATCCTGGATCCACGCATAGTTGCCGCCCGGATAGTTGGCTTTGAGCCATTGTAACAAATGATACGTAAATGTCTTGTAGTAGGCATCACCTCCTACTTTTACTCCAGATTTGTAGAAGTACATAGGCATCTTTTTACCAAAAGCCATGACTTGAGCTGGATGCTTCGTTCTGAAGGTGCCCTTGACCTCAGTTATCGACTGCGCAATAGGTCAGTCAATTTTGCGGTTCAAAACAGTATCAACAGTAAAAATCTTCTCGTCCAAAAATTTTTCACAGTGGGCGAGTTATTCTTCAGATATGTAAAGACATTTTTGCACCTCTCTAATCTTATGGTCTTCATGTGTCCAGTCAGCAGATGTCTCCGTGTCCTTGTGTAAGGTTTCATGCTCAAATTACCTTTCACTGCTGTTCTGAGTGTTTTATGGAACACATCGATTTTAAACGCCAGTTGTCTCATGGATTTGGTTGGGTCCTTTGATATTTTGGTACGGAGAGTGTGCATGAAATTTTTATTGCGTTTTATGTTCACTCCACCGCTGCCAGACTTTCTCTGGATGCTCTTGCTCATAGCAATTCTCTTCTTCACCTTATAAATAGTCCGTAAGGATACTCCGACTATTCTTGTAATTACCTTCAGGGCAACTTCTGCGGTGAGCATATCAGATAGCCTTTGGCGTTTATCTTCCTGCACACTCATGGTATATAAAATTCTCGGAAAAACTATGAGAAATTGTTAGGTATGAATGCAGTATTAAATTGCATTAGGTTTCAAATAATTTGGTTAAATGGTTGATAAGTACAACAAGTAAAACTTTTGCTGCAAGTTTTGCTTCCCAACCCTGTATATGTACATGAACATAAGATATTGAATTTACATATTGATATTTCAAAAACACTGTCAAACTGATTTCGAAGACTCAAAGAAACTTTCAAACTATATTGCTATATTGCTCAATTCATCATTAATGAATTGATCCTGAGTTAATTTCCAATATTTTGAAGTTTCGTGTTTTGAAAACTATTTTGATCTTTTTTCTAAGTTCCCTAATGCTTTGATATCGTTTGACGACCTACTTATTAGGCTGATAATAACTTAACTCTGCAGTAATTTGCTCAACTGCATCAGATGTTTAAAAAAGTTAAGAAAATCTACAAACTATAGTAGATAAAAGTCACCAAAATGTCGCTCCTAAATTTTCAATCTTGGAACGCTTTCGCGAGCTCACGACCGTTGAAAGGTGACTGTTGATACTTTCATTGAAGTTTGTTTACAGAATTTAAAATGTGCCATAGAAAATAACGTAATATCTAGCGCCGAATTTAATTTTCTTTTAGCTTTCCAGAGCTCCAAAAACAAGGAGCTGCTTGAGATGGAACTATTGAAGTCAGTTTGATGAGCACTACACTTTCAACATTCTCTTTGTTTGACATTGATAATACTCACATTTTTATGTATGTAGCTCTTTTCATCTTGAGCAGACAGTTCAAAGCAGGGGGCCACAATGACACTTCACCACAGATTATCACAAAACACAAATACAAGTACAGGGTCAGTCAAAATAATAAACTTGAAAAACGTTTTGTCTGGTTCACTTTATTTTGCAAACAATAAAAGTATTGCAATTTCACGAGTTTTATTTTTATAATACAATACTATTTCAATGATTTAGAATCATTCTGCTTGTATGAACCCAATTGGAAACGTCCTTGTTGAATGATCACTTTTGTCTGTAGTATAAAAGAGGCCAGCTCGCTCGGTCGATACCATTGTGGATGAGTGTTCACATCATCGTCTTCGCAAGTTTTCTAACCAGCCGGTATTCAATTCCACACTTTCTGAGTCTCTAGTCGTAAACAAAGAATCCATTTCCCGTTATACCTCTAAGTGATTTCGCATAAGAATATTCATTTTTAGTCATTTTTCACGAACCTTCGAAGACTTTTACGGACTATGAGTTCCACGTACCCTGCGCAATTTTTCACGCACGTACGCTTGTAAGCTTTTATGGTCAAATTTTGCTGGTAATCATAAATTTCACGGAGTGATACACAGAGATGGCTATAAGAAAGTACCGTAGCAGTGCTACCGATAATCCCACATCCTCAGAGGTACCTTCTTATTGTCCACTTTGTAGATACAAAGATCTCGCAGTCCTTTGTATATACCACTTTTCTTTGAGATAATTGCGTAATTTTTCATATTTATCTCGTTTCTTTGAACTTATTCCGTTGTTTATACATATATATCAAGGACTACTATAAACAGGGCGTGCACCGCCATGTAGCTGACTACAGTAGCGAAGGCCAGTTCACTAAGCTCAGTTTGCCCCCAGGTGTCACAGTGTGAACATTGTCGTAGTCTGTCGCTCGGTTTGAATCGGACATTGTTTTTTGTTTCGAGGCACATTGCTGCATTTCTAAGTGGATACTGTTTGTTTACTAAGTTTATTGCTAATTACATGTATTAAAAATGCCGAACATGTATGGGGTTGTGTCAACAAGTGAAATCCCTCCCAGTATCTTCAATGTGCCTGCTTCATGTCTGCCATCTCCAAAACCTGCACCTCTCCCGGCGAAAGTTGAAGACCAACAACTGAGGTATTTTCTTCAGAAGGATAAGATTACTTCATTTGATGCTTTCAAACCTGAACGTAACCTGCAGAAGCAGTATAAGAACTTGATTGTTTCAAGATCCAAAGAAAAGCTTGTGTGTTTGTTCATAACCGGCTACTTCAGTGAGTGCAGCCTGTCTGTGATTGTCGAAAACAAGCCCACTTTGTGTTCCCCACTAACGCTCAGTGCGTTCAAGAACGGCATTAGTGTACCACTGTTCAAGACACTTCATCCCAACAAGGGTTTCAGATCGTATACTCAGTTCGATGAAACTGTGCGCTTGGCAATGCACTATGACATCTCGTTTGACAGAACGATCCAAAATGTTGTCACTCTTTTTCAAGCGCACACATAAGCCTGTGTCGACACCGAGAAGGAAAAAAAGTTGGTATTTTTGACACGTCAGTTAGTATTTTTATTACAGAAGCAGGTTTCCATGAATGATTGTTGTTTTGCTCTTCAATCATACCCAAAGTGTAATTAGGAACAGCTCAGAAACTTTTTGGTGCTGTCATGCAAACGCAAGCTGCAATACATCACTTCATCTATTGACAAGGACCAGGTGCTGAGGGAAACATTTGACAAAGTCCAGACACTGCAACAGAAGAATGTGTTTCTCTTGGTAGATGAAGAACAGATTCGCCCAACTGTTTACTTTTCTGGTGGGTTGCTGAGTGGTATGGCCGAGAACAACCGAGACTGTAAGGCCACTTCTATTCTAATCAGTAGGTGATTGCAGTGCCACAGCCAAGCATCCTCTTGACAACGAGCGTGTCTGGTTTCTCCTTTATGACACAGTACATCTGCTAAACAACTGAAGCTAAACAACTGGAGCTACATCTGCTAAACAACTGCATCCGCACTAACTGCATCAGTGAGAAGGGCCAGAAGATCAGTCTTGACAGTGAAACACGGCATCATTTGCAGACGTCAAGGAACTGTACGAGTCAAAGAAAGGCAGTATTCTGACGACTACTACACTCACTTAATTTGCTGTCAACCCCTCAAATTTGCTGTCAACCACCCAGAGAAAGGTTAGCAAAAGAATGCAGTCCTTCTTCAGACCTTTGTCAAGAAGGCCCTGTTGGTTGACTAATCGCTGCAGTTTGGTAGGTTTTTACTTCGATGTCTGTTTGTTTATTTGCGTGAATGTTTGTATGTTTGTTTGTTTGCATTGGAAAAGGTTTAACTATAATCAATTTGTAAAGTCTAAACCTGCAGCAACTCGGCTTTCTATAAAGGGGCCACTAAGCTCATACAATAATACATGTTAAGTCCAGTTAAAATTGGTATTTCAAAGGATTACAGTGCTTTAAACCATTTAAAATTCACTGTTAAACCTTATTATCCCTTCAACTGCTTGAAAGAAGTAATTTTTGATCAATTTGTCCGATAGAAAATGTTATGTTACTAAGAATGCAATGGCCTCCGCTAGCGTAGTCAGCTATATGGTGGTGCACGTCCTGTTTATAGTAGTCCTTTATATATATATATATATATATATATATATATATATATATATATATATATATATATATATATATAGCTTTTCTTCGATGTTCATTAGTTACTACTCAGATTTCACGCACGCAGGTTAGTAAAAATACGATTATCAAATTTACCCGAAACAAATGTCTCCAGTAAAAAAAGTTTCCAGCTTCTATATGGATTTAAAAGTGCCTTACTTCCTAGTATTACGTCTCTGATTAATTAATTTAACTGTAGAGTTAAATTTGTGCTTTCTCCTTACATTTTCATGTTTCAAACGTCAGAGCTATCCAGAAAATTATAGAAAAAAATATACTGTAAATAATGACACTCAGGACGATAATGAAGAGCAAAGTGTACCTGCTTCGAGGAATTTTGCTGTCACTTTAGATCGCGTGAACAGCCTCAGCGCCGCTCAAATTTAGGGTTATTAACCTAGAAATAGTCCAGAAAAATCTAAACGAACGCCTTATGATAGAGGAAACTGGCAATGTGTTCCACTCGCCCAAGGTATGAGAATTGGGCAGTATACTGTATACCATACGGACTTTTCTTATAGACCTCTCCTTGCATTCTATAAAATCCTTGCGTTTAAGGGCCTTCCCGATAGAAGTAAGATCTTCATAAAAAGTGTGAACTGTAGAAATCTCCATATGATGAAGTGGAAAAAAGAAATTACTGAGATCACAATAGTTCAAAATAATTCTTGAAGTAAATTCATTAAATCTCATCATAAAGCTCGTGCATTATATATTTCAAGCTAATAGTTACATCAATGGCTTTTATTTGCGTTGTGGCTATTCCTGATACCAACCAGTGTAAATGTTGGCATGTATCATAGATGTACGAAAGTGTTACAAACGAACCCTCGAGCTCGTAACTCTGCTCTCTAAGACGAGTTTCCAGTCTTGAAAACGTCGCACAAATTTGCCGAAGTGGTAGGTATGATTCGAGTAAATTTCTTCTGATGCACGCAGGCTGCTTTAATTTTGCACACGAGCACTTTACTTGCTGTGGTATCAATAAACGATCAACAGAACAAAACAGAATAAACGATTAACTGAACAGAAATAGAATTTTTTTAAAAACTTCATTAGGTTTCAATTGCCTCAAACTATCATAAATGAAAATACATCAGTAGGTATATTCTAAAAACGATATTGCCCCCAAATTCACTCTTGAAAAGACATACAACTAAATTTAATTGTTATAACTGGCATATAAATGAAAAAAACAGTTTCCTAATGTGTATTACCTCTTGAATAAATTGAACTGTTTTAGTTGGGTCGGTTTGTCTCACTATTATCCATCAAAATGTTCCTTGAACACCACGCAATTCAAAGATGTTGTCCCACTAATGAAATTGTAGATTATTGCGTGTATTACAGGCTCGCTTGGACAGCTCAGCTTCTCATTGTTTGCCAGCGTCTCATGAACGTTGAAGTCTAGAGCTTCTTAAGTA
>VCRD01000335.1:0-31488 GCA_006783055.1 Trinorchestia longiramus | reverse complement strand
TTTTGCTCTTCAATCATACCCGAAGTGTAATTATGAACAGCTCAGAGACTTTTTGGTACTGCCATGCAAACGCAAGCTGCAGTACATCACTTCATCTATTGACAAGGACCAGGTGCTGAGGGAAACATTTGACAAAGTCCAGACACTGCAACAGAAGAATGTGTTTCTCTTGGTAGATGAAATACAGATTCGCCAACTGTTTCAATTTCTGGTTGGTTGCTGAGTGGCATGGCCGAGAACAATCGATACTGCAAGGCCACTTCTATTCTAATCACTAGGTAATTGCAGTGCTACAGCCAAGCATCCTCTTGACAACGAGCGTGTCTGGTTTCTCCTTTTTGACACAGTACATCTGCTAAACAACTGGAGCTAAATAACCGGAGCTACATCTGCTAGGCTACTGCACCCACAACAACTGGATCAGTGAGAATGGCCAGAAGATCAGTCTTGACAATGAAACACGGCACCATTTGCAGACGTCAAGGAACCGTACGAGTCAAAGAAAGGCAGTATTCTGACGACTACTACACTCGCTCAATTTGCTCTCAACCCCTCAGAGAAAGACTAGCCGAAGAATGCAGTCCTTAGACCTCTGTCAAGAAGGCCCGGTTGGCTGACTAATCGCTGCAGTTTGGTAGGTTTTTGATTCTATGTCTATTTGTTTATATGCGTGAATGTTTTTATGTTTGGATGTTTGCATTGGAAAAGGTTTAACTATAATCAACTTGTAAAGTCTAAAACTGCAGCAACTCGGCTTTCTATAAAGTAACCACTAAGCTCATACAATAATACATGTTAAGTCCGGTTAAAATTGGTATTTCAAAGCATTACAGTGCTTTAAATCATTTAAAATTCACTGTAAAACCTTATCCCTTCAGTTGCTTGAAAGAATTAATTTTTGTTCAATTTGTCCGATAGAAAATGTTATGTTACTAAGAATGCAATGGCCTTCGATACCGTAGTCAGCCACATGGCGATGCACGTCCTGGTTTTAGTAGTCCTTGGGTTCACATTAAATTTAGTGACTGTAATGGTTTCTGGCATTGAGAATACGATAAAAATATTGGATGCACTGGCTGACTGTAACCCCTCTATTGCCACTGCCCCTCAGAAACCCTCTTTCAATTTTCTGCAAACCTGACACATTAAGAAGATAAACTTTTTTGAGATCTGTACACTTAGGTCAGACGGCGAACGAGGTGGTTAGATGGTGTATCGTCCTGCTCTTTGATGAGAATCAGCTGAAAACTATATTTAGTTTTCGGCATTCAAATATTTATCTCTAATTTTTTTGTCAACGCATTCTTATTTACATTCTTATTGTATTATTAGCATTTCATGCGTAAAAAAAGGCAGAAGAGGGGGACGATCTGCATCTCCTCATCAGGAGGAGATTCAGATGCCTGGGCCTGCATAGATTCCTCTACTGAGTGTATCCCCCCTACTCCTTCTCAACACTTATCGTCAAATCATGATATCGGATAGCCTCTGACCACAAATTGGGGACACTGGGGGAGTTACTGGATAACCAGCAGCTATCTCTGTCTCCCGTACCACTTACTGAAATTAATCCAAAAAATATCGGAATCTAGAATTCCATAGTTTTGAGAGGTGTTCACCTGAACAAGAGGATTTCATAACTCAAGCTCAGCTCACTGGTGGAAAAATGCCACAGAACAATAACCCAACTAATCCCACCATTATATTGGTGGAACCCAGCGTGGAGGATGCCTCCATAAACAGAAGATTCATAGCGAATTATTTGGCACTCAGCAAATCTTTGGCCAATTCTGCCTTTGGGAAAGAAGGAGTTGCCAACATAAAAAATCTAGGTAGAAACATTCTGGTTGTCATAATGAAAAAAAATTATGATGTTTCAGCATTCCTAAGTGTTCTAGAGATTGGAGCATAGAAGGTCAAATGTCGCCTCCCAGCCAACCTAATCACTTCATTGGGAGCAATCGGGCCTTTTGGGGAGGACACCAACAGTGGGGAATTAACCGAAGCACTGATTGATGCTGGCTTCAAAGGAGTGACAGTTGAGCGTATATACAAAAGTAAAGATAAAATACTGACTGCATTTTTCACGGTGGTATTCAATACTACCATTTTGCCTCAATTTGTACGGATTGAATACCAGCAGTACCAAATAAGTACATACATAGGTAAATCATAGCAGTGTTTCCGCTGTCAGAGGTTTGGACACAGTGTTATAAATTGTAGAGCTGCTCGCTGTCCCCGATGTGTTGTGTGCAGTGGTGAACACAACAGCAAGGACTGTCCCTTTCCAAGTACACGCACGTGTTGCAATTGCAGTGATAACCACACTGCTAATTATGGAGCTTGTTCCAAGATCAGGCAAGCTAGAGAAGTAGAGTAAGTTAGAGAAATTCAAAAGCTCTCCTATAGAGATGCTGCAAGGCAGGTCTTGCATGCAGGAGGGACTTCCTTGGTGCAGCCACATTCTGATCGAACCTTGAACATCCCAACGATGACCCAATCTGGTTTAAGGTTCAATACTCTTCTCAAGCACAACCTCTAAAACTTGTCTCTATTGGCACTCAGACTGGAGATGAACTTATCACTCCAATATCCCCAAATGTCACTGTAATCCAATTAGTTGAGTTGTTGGCAAAGACACTCGCAGCTGTCACTCGTCAAGATGAGGAACTGACTCTAAAAGATCTAATGATAGAAATTGCTACAGATACTTCCATGTCTCAATTACTAAACACTTCTGTCAACAATGAAAGACCGTCTACAGCACAACCTCAACATAATGCTTGCTCTGACCCTTCTAACTTCACGACCACTCTTGACTTGCCAACAACTCAAGTGACCTCTTCCCCCATCTCAGGAAGACCAAATCCAAGAAAAAAACACAAAACTAATTCCCAAGTTTCATCCTCAGCAACAAAGAATAAATCCCTACATACCTGTGAAAAACATTTTCGCACACTGCACAGCACTAAACTCACTAATAAACCTTCAAAATGTCTGGAAAGAAAGAACTAAAGATCTTACAGTGAAATTGCAGAATCTTTTTTAACAAACTGAGCAATTTAAAATAAAACTATACTCCCTTAAACCCCATATTGCATGCCGAAATGAAACTTGGCTTACTCCCAGATCTCAAAAAAGATTTGTTAACTACACTGCCATATATAGACATAGACCAGCTGATCAGGTTGGTGGAGGCATTGCATTTCTAGTAAGATCAGATATGAGCCTCCATTCACAGAGCTACACCTCACTCCTTTCAATCAAGGATATCTAGAAGTCTTGGGTATAACACTGTACAACCAAAATAGTTTTTTCTCTCAATTTTATGCATCTATAACCCCAAGAAGACAATCACCACCATGAAATTCCTAGACTACTTTGACCAGCTACTGCCCACCCCCATCATAGTGGGGGATTTTAATGCCCACAACTCCCTGTGGGAACCAGCTAAATCACCAAACACCACTGGAAGAAACTTAAAACAAATTCTACAAGATAATCCTACTCTTGCTCTGCTACTCCCCCTTCTCTAGCCACTTACTTTAATGTCTATCAAAATTCCTCCTCTACCCTTGATCTTACCTTCCTTTCAGCTGTTCTGCTACCTATTGCTTCCATACAAACAAAACAAGATCTGGGCAGTGATCATTATCCTATTGTTACATGTATTGGAATAGAACCTTCATTAGTTAGGTACAGGTCCCGCATATCCTGAAGGTTTGGTAGTGGGAAGTAGGCGAAATGGTCTGATGCACTACACACACCAGAAATGCATGAGATATAAGATGTAAAACATGGCTTTGACGATATCTCACCGCTATAATAAATAGTAGTGGTACCGTAGATGTGCAGAAGCAGTAGAAGCAAAACGACAATCAAAAAGAACACTGATATCCCAGCCTTTAAACACAAATTCAATAGAATTTAAACGTTGTCAAGCAGGAGTAAAGTTTGAAGTTAAAATTGTCGAGAAAGCATCTTGGGTCAATTTCTGTAATAAAATCAATTCTGAAACACCAATATCCTTGGTGTGGAAACGGATAAAACGCCTTCAAACCCCTTTTTGTATAAGCGCAACCCTTCATCTCACTGAACTCCATTTTAACAGACTCAGGCTCTAAAGCCAATGCGCTTGCTGACATTTTGCAAAAGCCCTTGGTTCCCCACCTCCAACCCTATTCCCTCAGTTTGCTTTGCTTTCACTTGTGCTTGCCTTAAGCAGTTCAGTTTAGTCCCCTTTAAATTAACCATTTACAACAGATGAATTAGATAGGAGTGTGGCCTTCCAGAGGAACACTCCTGGATTGGACCGTGAGTGCAATGAGCACCTGAAAAATTTACCAGATATTTAAAAGAGATGGCTTTTCATCTTGTAGTGAAGTAGTCTTAGTACTGGTGACATCCCAAGGTCATGACAGCTCGCCCTAATTATTCCCATCCCTAACCCTTTTAAACCTTTAACTGCTGTTGAGTCTTTCCGCCCCATATCATTGTTCTCCTGCCTCCTAAAATTGATGGAACGAATGATAGCTCAGCGCCTTACCTTCTATTTAGAACAAAATGGGGCTTTTAGAAATTCACTGGGGGATTCAGACAGCGGCTGGCGGCAGTCGATCAGGTTGCTCGTCTGGAAGCCGCTATTCGCTCGGCAATTGCTAGGAGAAAAATTTTATTATGTCTTTGTGAATTTAACAGATGCATTTATTACACTCTGGCCTGCAGGAGACCTCTACCAGCTAGGTTCGAGTGAAGTTTAGGGACAAGTCTACGATGGCATCACTCATACCTAACTAATTGCTCTTTCCAGGTATACCTTGAGGGCTCTTACTCCTCAGTAAGAAGAGCTAGAAGCCGTGTTACACAGGGTGGTATCTTGTCCCCCATGCTTTTGAACCTAATGATGTCCGACATTCAAATTCAAACAGAGGTGCAGTCGTGTGAATATGCAGATGACATAACCTTTTTTACAGCACACAAGGACCTGCATGTAGCAACCGACAAACTCCAAACCCGAATGGACTCCCCTAATAAATGGTCGCAACAGTGGGGCCTTAAAATAAATTGTACAAAAACAAAGACCATGTGCTTCACTAATAAAAGAGTAACTTCACTTCCTAGTTTTTTGTGCACACAACCCCTTACTTTTGAACATAAATATAAATATCTTGGAGTAATTTTAGATGCTCCCCATCTACGATGGGAACCTCAAATAAATTACCTGAAACAAACCTCCATCCCAATTCTTAATATACTTCAATCAATATCCCATAGGCACTGGGGTGCTGACCGTAATATATTACTAAAACTGTATAAAACTCTCGTATGCAGTCGTCTTGATTACGCTGCACCATTATATGGAACAGCTGCCCCTAGTAATCTCTCCAAGTTGAACAGCATCCAGAACCAATACCTGTGCATCGCAACTGGGTGCCGTAAAACTACTCCTATCACTTTCCTTCAAATAAAGGCCGACATTCTACCTATGGCTGTACACTGAGAAGAAATAGCATGCAGATACTACTGTAAACTGCTCCAGCTGCCTCTCAATGTAGACACTTCTGAGCTGGTTCAGAGGTTAAATACCTTTCAAATTGGTTCTTCTTCCCTATTGCCCACCTTCAACGCGAGTGTGAGCTATTTTTTCCAAAGTTGGCTTCCCAACTCCCTCTATAAATACAGCTCCAGTAATCTCGCCATTTCCTCCTTAGTTCATGACGGATGATTGCATTCTAACTGAATTTTTACCTCTTTCTGTGTCTTCATTAACCTCCCAATCAGTTATCCAAACCTATAATGAACTAATGGAAACAAAGTTTACAGATTACATAACTACATTCACAGATGGCTCGCGAATTCCCGAGCCCACTTGTTCCTCCTTAGCCGCGGTTGTGATAACTCCAAAAGGAGTCACGCTAAATTGGAAACTTCAGCCACAAAAACAGATAATAGAATGTGAACTGCATGCACTACATGAAGTCCTGTCTTGGATCTCGGAGAATTCTGGCCCCTCTGATAAATACGTCATATTCATAGATTTATTGAGTTCCCTATATATGATCTGAATCACAAAACCTAAATACTACATTCCTCTGGTCTACAATATACAGAACAAGTTGATTGACATTACTTCCTCTCATTGTATTAGGATGCAGTTTATTCCAGGCCATAGGGGTGTTTCGGGTAATGAGACTGCAGACAACGCTGCTAAAGCGGCGCATTTACGGCGTTAACGCACCATGACGCCTTACTCTAAAGAGGAAACTGTAAGTCTTGCATGTAAAACATTTAGGACACGTTTGAACTCAAGATCAACCTCAACATTTACAGCAAGTAAGGGTAACTGGACCACCTTGTGCAAGTTAAAGACTGTTCTGGTAGTTGGCCCTGGGTCTCCCATAGGAACTGTCGTGTAAAAACTGCTTTGGCTGGATTACGGGTTGGGCGTACAGGTTTTAGACCCCACTTGTTCCGTGTTAATCAGACCAATGATCCCAGTTGCCCATGTAGTAGAGTAGAAACTATAGAACATGTGCTTTCTAATTGTTTAAAATATTCTGATGAACGTGTCAACGTACGACTCTAACCTCTTTAAAAGTTCCTCCTTCCTTCAAAAATATATTAGGAGGTAGCCCCTTCCCTGAAAATGTACAAAAATTGGTCGTAAAGGCTTTTTTCGGATACTTGGAAAAAATTCACATGTTAGAAAATATATAGGATCAAATAAACGAGTAAACGAAATTGCAAAACCAGAACCGGATATAGACTGGCTCAAAAATACGTTACATCAAAACTGATTTTGAATAGTTGCAATTTATAGAAACAAAAATAAAGAACAAGTAGACTAATGTGACTAACCTCCGTTGGTACTAACCCTAATTCTTCAAAAATAAAGTAGAGTTTTTGAACAGAGATGGGAAACACTCCCTGAAGCAGCTCTGACATAGGCTACTGTAAAGAGTTGCCACCTGTAAGAGTCTTCCTTAGTCTTTGACAAGCCCCAATTTCACTCCTTCAGAGATATTCCCTCAAGAGTTTTGTAAAGACTCTTTTGGTGATCTAAGATATTTTTGCCCCTTGGCCTTTAAAAGCTCCAGGCTGCACCACACAGGCTGGAGCTCCAGTACGGATATAACAACTCGTGCGTGGCACTGGGTCAGGCATGCCTTAGCAACTAACAGTTGACCTTGAAAATAATATACAAAAAATAAGAGAGAAAAAAATTGTGAAATGAAATATTGTTTATATTGAAAGATTTATAGAACATACAATAGCAGAACCCTTGCTATCCTTCGCTAAATATTCGAACTTCTCTCTTTTTGCAGGTTGGAACAAAGGAAACATCGTAAACAAAAAAAATTGACCTACCTTCAGGCCTGGGGCTACATGAACTAGTTTCGAAGCCCCAAATAAACACAACAAAGAAGAAGAAGTTCTTTATACTTCTAGAACGTGGTCTTGGAAGAGAGGAAGTGAAAACTGAGGAACGATAGCATCACCAGCAGTTTGTTACTGTTTTGGGAGAAGTTCATCCATGAACGTCGTCTCTGTTCGATCGCAATTGGAAATTCACCATGACGTATTGAACCTACGTCAATCTGCCTTGAGAAGCTCCTGGTTTCGCACACACCTTCCTCCAATTGTCAAGTCGAGAACAAACTGATTTATAAACTTAAGCAGTGAGTCAGGCATTCATAGTTGAAGTTGTGATTAAACACAGTGATTGTTCAGAAAGACCCACAGTTGTGCCACTTAACCATCAAAATTAAGAGAAGGGTGTGTGGCGGTACTGCTCTCTCTCTCTCTACACGGTTACAGGATGAATACGTAATAATTACGAGCATCAATTGAATTCTTACAAGGTGAATGTATCACATACAAATTTTACGTTAATTGAATGCAATCAATTTTTCATAACGCCAGAGAGACGTTGCAAATTAGAGGAATCCAAACCTCCTGACATGAATAGTATGTTATGCATTATTGAGGCAAAAAAAAAGGGTATAAACACAATTAATAAGCTTAACTTTTACTGAAAATACACACAGAAAAACACGTGAAAACGCACGTAAATTTGTTATGAATCAAAATAGTCTTATCTCCTCAAATCGACTAATTCCACTCACAATAATTTTTAAATCATACAATGTCGAGTGGTTGCGGAATTGAATTCCATCTAACAGCACATCGTAAGTGCTGTTAGAGTAAGTGGACACGACAAAATTCACAGAAAAGCACTCCAATCCTATCACTTAACCTCACTCATAATTTTGACCAACAATAGACCTGATTTAATAATCACTGCAGTTCCATCAATCAATTCACTAACAAAATTCTCATTATTGGGAATTTAGTTTGAAGAATTTTGATGCACGGACGCACACACTACTCGCACACGCTTAGCAGCCCGATATGCCGCGCGGCACACCCTGTTGTTCACACTATGTATGTTCAGGCTTTTCCCGCTGGTTTCCAACCTCCACTGGGTTTGAAGGGCCTAAGATAAAGTCACATCAATTGATATTTCCACTTGGTTCCTGTTGTAGATATTCCGAAGTGATCACGTAGACATTAAATTCAAGTTGGTGCTGAAGTCCCTAGCCTTTCCGAATAAATTAGTGGTGAAATCTTTCCAAGTTTATGTGAACGTTTCCAAAAATTCAATTACTCCTAGAAGTAGTAATCGTTGTAGATGTAGATATCCCGATAGATTATGACAGCTTCCGTTAAATTCTAATCCTAATCGTGATCCTGATTGATCCCGTAGACCGCGTAGATCCCGTTGTCCCCGTAAATCCTGTAGTTCCCTTAGATCCCGTAGTTCCCGTAGATTTCGTAGATTCCTCTCTAAAATGAAAGAAAAGTCCTCCGTAAGTGCATGCCTTGATAGAGGTTCCCTATTACGTTTATTTCTGTTTCCTATCCCAGAAGTAGTCTTACCTCCCATCGGTGCTTCTGTCTTTTGCTTGTTGTTGCCTCGACATCGATCGCTCCCCCAGCTTGTAGACACCCCTGTAGATTCGTTGTCGCTCCTAACGCTGTTGCTCACACTTCTGACGCCTTGCTATATTGACCTCCTTGATTTCCTGACTGCTGCTTATATAATTCGTTAGTGTTTCTAGAAACACGCCTCCTGACTTTTAGCCCCTCCTTTCGCCTTTGGTCTTGCTTGTAGCCATTGGCCGTTGTGCCCGTTAGTTTTTTCAATGCTTCCCACGTTTTTGAGGCTCTCGTAGGACAAATTTCATCTGCTAGGCGTTCAGAACTGCTTATACTGCATGATAGCGTGTTGTGATGTTTGTATTTTTGCGCACGACCACGGTTGGCTTTATTGGGTCTGAGGCCCAACTGCCCAAATTCCCACGCACCTATTCACCTTCACACATCCTTATAACACATCACACACACACCCTTACACAATAATACATCATTTCACATCACTATACCTCATCACTACTATCTCCAATGGTGCATTACATGGTTCTAGAACCATATTATATCAAATTCTGCAATTGATTAAGATTCCATAATTGATTAAAGTTACGTAGTTGAATAAAATTCTGTAATTGAGTAAATTCTATAAGGAAATGAAATTTTGTGATTTAATCAAACTACGTAATTAATTAAGATTCTACTATTGATTCAAATTTTACTATTGGTTAAAATTTTGCTAATGATTAAAATTCTCAAAATGATTAAAATTCCGCAATTGATTGAAAAATCCCTTATAGCTTTGTTTAGTGCATATTTCTACATTTCTGCAATAACTAAGAAACTATAAACTCATTTTTCGTTCTTTAAAGAACATCGGTTGGGGTACCGGAACATGGTACTACACTGTCACATCTTTACGGGTTTGCAGTTTGTCTTTCGAATTGAGAGAATATTTTCAGACAGTTAGGTTCTACCAGCACCATTCGTTGCACTTATGATTCAGCTAAGATTTGCAGGTATAAGTGTCATAAGTATTTTTATACATAAAATTATTCCATGGATAACTATTAAAAATATCTTACTTTTTTACCCAGGATTAAATTGTTAACCAGCTTTTTCGTTACAACCGTGTTTCAACCAATCGGTCATGAATGTGAAAACATATCCAGCCTCGATTTTCAATGCGAGCTTCTTTAATTCTTCCATTAGGTTTCACTTTATTAATTTCTATTATTAGGTGGTAATTTTATTTCATTTTTCTTTATCGTTATTTGTGCACTCTTCCTGTCACGTAAATCATCTCATAACAATTTCATGATATGCAATAATTTTGCTTACGAAGGTAATGGGAATAAACTGAATATCTATAGTTTCGGTATAGCTTAATCAAAAAAGTATACGACGTAGTAAGCAGAAGTTCGATTTTTTTATGAGGCTAAATTTTCTGCAACCTCGAAACTGTTTCTACCCAGTGCATGTGATTGTTATAAAGCCTCCCTTGCACCCTGAGTCCCCCTCCGGATCACTCGTTTAGCAAACAACTACAGCAACAACAGAAGCGTGACTTCTGTCTGTCAAATCTGAAACTAATCGAATAATGATATACTATTCACTAGGCCATCAAAGCAGCGAGTCATGCTACGCCATTTAAAGGAATGCTGGATTTGGACTGTATGTCTTCAATCGCACATAGTCATTGATCAGGAGCACACCTTTTGAGTCACTAGGTTTACCAAACAACTACGTTATTTTTTACTTGATTCAGATACAAATCCTGACGAAAAGAAAACCCCTAACACCTGGAATAACATATTGAGGAACAATTTTCCGATGCACTCTGTTAACAATGCAGCTGAAACTGAAAAGTTTAGTTTCGACTCAGTTCCACGTGCTGATCATGCTCGATTTCCACCTAACTTTTGTTACGACCGAGTTCTGGGTGAGCCCAGAGAGCCGCAACTGCTGCTGGACACCTCAACTCTTAGGCAAATCCAGGAATCTGAGCTCTGAATTGAAATGTGCAATGTTTTGCGCTCAAAAACACTCTGACTCGTACAATTTCGATAACGGTAAGTGTGCATCAGCCAATCACAAAAACTACAGTGCTCTAACAGTCATTTGCCAGATTTCAGGATTCATTTGACACACGTCTATGAACAGGGTTAAACCAGCTATATAAAAAGTACGTAGAATTTTCTGAATGAA
Source organism: Trinorchestia longiramus (assembly GCA_006783055.1). NCBI lineage: Eukaryota > Metazoa > Arthropoda > Malacostraca > Amphipoda > Talitridae > Trinorchestia > Trinorchestia longiramus. The sequence goes on along the minus strand of VCRD01000335.1, from coordinate 20,349 downwards.
TTGTTGGAAGGTTAGAAAAATCACAGGAGCGTGATTACGCTAACCAAGTTTATTTCAGTGAATACAGTTTTGGCTACAGTACATACACCAATGTTTACATCGCAACGGCAGGCACAAGAATGGGGCCGGAACCAGAGAACGCGCTGGGACAATGGTTCTCTACCACTAGCTGACTCTAAACGCATTCTGTTACAAGAGTATTCATCACAGCGTTACACATTAACCTTAAACATACTAAAGTCGAACACATTCAAGGTGGAACATTTAAACATTCAACACTCCTTCTCACATTGAATGTGCTTCTCAAAGAAAACTACACCTAGCTTCCTTATCAGCCTAGAGAACTTCTCGGCACTTAGACCCTTAGTAAATACATCAGCAAGCATATCATTCGAAGGACAACATACGAGATCAATTTCCTTACTACAGAAGGCTACCTACAGCACTTTGGTATAAGTCTGTCACATTCCTCAACTTCATCTGAAGTTGTGACAAGGTCTGCATTAACATCTACAGGAGTAGCAACAGAATTTGCTTTATCCATGCCAAACCTAGACAACAGGGCCTTAGTATAAACAGACTGCTCTAGGAACACTTCGTTTTTAGTCTGCATCACACCTACACCCATCCTCCAAATCTATCAGGAGCAGCTCTGTTCCTAGTTGAACGACGGAGCTCCAACTCTCCTTGTGAATCCTCATGTTTTTCTTCTTGAGGGAAGGAGCAAGGAACACACTCAATTTCTTTTGAAGGCTCCTTCTCAACTGACAAACTGAGATTCATTAAATACCCCATCTCTACCCAGCAAGACCTTTTGGCATTAAAATCATACAGCCTGTATCCTTTAGTTCCACTGTAGAAAAGGAAGTCTATGGCTCTTGCCATCACAACAATTTTCACAAAAACATTCTCCCTTCCTAGAGAACAATCAAAACCTCTAACAAGATCAAGAGACTTCAATTTCTTAAGATTATCAAATCCTAGATGACAAAATCTCTTGTGCCACAATCGGTCATCCGAGGAGACACTCGAGCATTTTGTAGCTACATAATAAGAAAAATCTAGTCTATAAAGTCTTCCTACCTTATACCAGCAACTATCAACTCATTATTTTCATCTACAATCTCACATGTGCTTTAATTGAAATGGGTTTCCTTACCATATTCTGCATTCTGGGAACCAGAAATCAAATTGCAAGCTAGCTCTGGCACAAACAACACATTTTTGACAACACAATTCTTTACCTGCATATTAGGTAGTGTTATTTTAAGACGCACATCTCCAACTCCAACACCCTTCAAAGCTCTACCATCACCAATTTCAATACTCAAAGGAGAAGATATGTAGATCAGAGTAAGATGAAAATTGATTTTTCTTGTTGCACATATGCTGAGTAGCACCTGAGTCAACTATCCAAAAATCACAGTCAACATTATCTATGGGAAAAGCACTAGTAAACATAATAGTTTCACCTGTAGATGAACTTCGTGCATCTACTGCTTTGTTTGCTTGGAATGTTCTATTTTCTTTTCTCAGTCTTTTTTCATAGACTCTACACTGTCTCTTAATGTGGCTTTCTTTACCACACTCAAAACACTTAATGAGCTTTTTGTTTCTTTTGAAACTCACTAGCAATTTTTCACTGGAGTCTGAAGTACCANTGATGGCCAGCTCCTCAAAGAGTTCAACAAACACTTTTAGATGATCTTGCAGATTTTGACCATTTTCCAACTTCATGTTGAACAGCTTTTTCTTCAGCTTGAATTTGTTTTCCCAAGTCTAAATCTCGGCGAGATTCAAACTTCCTCCGAGCTGCCTCATCTGCCGTTGAGGATATAGTTTCAGTGCCTTGAACTATATCCCACAGTCTATCCTTCACAAGACACATCCTTATATGTATCTTCCATGTCGGATAATTTCTCTCATTGAGTGGTTTCATGCAACTTTTACCACTGTTAGAGTCTGCCATGTTCTTCACACTTGCTGCACTGTGTTAAGTCAACAAACTTCTACGCTTCCTTGTAGTCACCACAGTTTGCTTCGAGACTTACTCTGTTCACTGAAGATTTATCTTTGGAGCGTGTTCTGGCCCATAAACTTTGTTAGAAGGTTAGAAAAATCACAGGTGCGTGATTACGCTAACCAAGTTTATTTCAGTGAACACAGTTTTGGTTACAGTACAGACACAATGTTTAGATCGCAACGGCAGGCACAAGAATGGGGCCAGAACCAGAGAACACGCTGAGACAATGGTTCTCTACCACTAGCTGACTCTAAACGCATTCTGTTACAAGAGTATTCATCACAGCGCTACACATTAACCTTAAGCATACTAAAGACGAACATATTCAAGGTGGAACATTTAAACATTTAACATGAATGACTATACTTCTCCCTATCTGAATAAGTAACTGTCATTTTTGCTTTGTTCTGCAAGCTAGCAGGCTCTAGAAAATGTAAGGAACATCAGCATATATTTCGATCATGCAAAAAAATAATCTATTTCACTCAGAAGGGATTCAATTCTCACGAAGAGAAATAGAATACAGGGAAGTAAATATTAATTTAAATTATTATACTATATTTTGAATTACAGCTGAATCATAGTTCAATAAAAAAAAGGTTAGATGAAAATATTATCCATTCCTTGAAAATGAGTGTCCATGGCTGTTGAGGTGGAAACCAAGGATTTTACCTGACATGTCGTATAGGAAGGGTGAATCTTATATACACACACTCCTGATTTTTTTGTGGCCGTTAATGGTTGTTAGTTTTTTTATTTGTGTTTGTTTGAATTATTTATTTCCTTTTCTAGGCACTGATCTCTTTTATTGCTTGTTGTTGTTGTTTGCCTAGCGGGTCATTCGTTGAGGCTCAGGGGTGCGGTGGAGACTCGGGTGGAGGTCGGATAGGAGGAGGGAAGTAGGCTGAGAGTGAAGGGACACTGGAGAGAAAGGTTGCCGTGGACACCGGGTCCAGCCAGAGGTCCAGAGGGGTAAGGTGGGTGGGGGTGTTGGGGCAGCTGAAGACGTGGCTGGTGGTCTGGTCTGCAGCGCCGCAGGCAGGACATGTGGGGTCCTGCACTGCTCCTATTCGGGCCTGATACGAATTCAGGGCTCTGCTGTGGCCCGATCGGAGTTGGCAGAGGAGGGTGCGGGTGGATCTGGGAAGGGATCGCTCTTCTTCAGAAATGGGTGGAGGGGACAGTTGGAGGACCCTGTTGGGGCCTGTTGCAGAGATGGTCTGCTGAACTGCTGAGTGCAGGGAGTTTAGGGCTTGCCTATAGGTGGAGGGAAGGCAGTCCCCATTTGGAGATAGAAGGTGAGCTATTGAGGGTAGGAAGCGGGATTGGAGGGTATGTTTCATATTACGAGGGCCGGAGGGTTGGGTGACTGTGAGGTAGTTGGGGTGGTCAGGGCGAAGGGAGCTGAGGAGGTACTGGGAGCAAAGGAGGGAGAGGTGGTCGGCTACAGGATGGACTCCCGTCTCCCTGTGAAGGTGCGAGGTGGAAGCCATTTTGTGGGATCCGGAGGCTATTCGAAGGGCGGCGTTCTGGATTGTTTGGAGTTTTGCTCTGGATAGGGGAAAGCGTTTGGGAACCAGATGGGAGCTGCGTAGGTGACTATTGAGTTAATGAGGGCCTTGTATGTGAGAGTGATGGTTTCTTTTTGCTGGCTCCAGGAGGAACCAGCAAGGGCTTTTAGGAGGTTTAACCTATGACAGGCCCTTTCACAGATTGAATTTATGTGAGGGGTAAAGGTGAAGTGGGGTCAAAGGTAATTCCCAGGATTTTGGGGGACCGACAGTGTGTTAGGTCTGTCCCCTTCCTAGTGACCTGAGGGTTGGTGCGGGACTGGTGGGTGTCAGGAGAGAAGGGAGAGGATTGGGATATGGCTATTGATACTGTGAGGCCCTTTTGTTGGGCCCATGTGGTGACATCAGCAGAATGGGCGGAGAGGATGGCGGAGGCGTCAGGGATTTTGGTTGTCGTTGCTACTGCTGTGAAGTCGTCAGCATATGAAGTGATGAGAGGTGCAGTGGGAGGGTAGTCAGAGACAAATCGGTTGAAAAGTGCTGGGGATATAACAGAACCCTGGGGGACGCCCGCTAAGACGGGTCTGGAGGAGGAGAGGTGGTGGTGGTAGCAGCATTTGGCTGATCTGCCTTTGAGGTAGCAGACCAGCCAGCGGACTATGTGGTGGTTGAGGGGTAGTGAGGAGATTTGGGAGATGAGTTGGGGGTGGGGGACGGTGTCAGAAGCTTTGGAAAAGTCTATGGCCATGATAGTTGTGCGGAGGGGAGGACGATGCTGGTTGAAACCAACAGCTATAGTGTGACTTAAGGGAAGTAGGGCGGAGTTGGTGGAGTGAAGAGGGCGGAAGCCGTGTTGGGAATCTGAGAGAGGGATGGCTGCCGTTAGATGCAGCAGGAGCAATCGTTCCAGCACTTTGACGGCAGGACAGAGGAGTGATATGGGGCGGTAGGAAGAGCTGAGAGAGGGTGGCTGCCAGGTTTGGGGATGGTGATGATGATAGCTGTTTCCCAAATGGAAGGGATAGTGGCGTGGGAGAGGGAGAGGTTGAAGGTGTTGGTGAGATAGGATATGCCTGAGGGGCCGAGGTGGCGGATGTGGAGTATGGTGAGGTTGTCTGGACCGGCTGCGGTGGAAGTGCCGGACTTTTTGATGGCCTCCCTTGTTTGGTCGGCAGTAAAAGGAGGGAAGGATCGGTCTAAGGGGTGGAGTTTGTGGATAGATCTGAAGATCTTGCGGGATGATTTGCTACGTCGAAAATGAGGGACGATAGTGAATTGGCGGCAGAAGGATTGAGCTATGATGGGGTTAGAGGTGGTGACTCGGTTACCGAAAGAAATGGGTTGGTTGGGGGGTTGAATGTTAGACTTGCCAGAGAGGGATTTGAGGAGGGATCAAACTTTGGAGGGGTTTTGTTGTAAGCTATGGGACTGGACTTTGTCAATCCATGTCTGGCGGGAGTGAGTTGAGATGGCCAAGGTGATGTTGTTGTTGAGATCGGGGAGAGAAGGGTCTTTAGGATTGGTGGAGGGAAGTACGTCTCGTTGGTTAATGAGCGGGATAGCAGAGGGGGGAAGATTCGGGATAAAATCTTTCCTGCAGCCCCTGGGGATGAAGCGATTGGCAGTAGTTTGGAGGGTGTGACGGATGAAAGCTTCCCCTTGTGTGCAAGAAGAGGGTAGTGGAGCATTTCGGAAGATCTCTTCAGTGTGGATGGTGAAGGCTTCCCAATTTGCTTTGTTGAAGTTGGTGAAAGTCCAGCGGGAAGGTTGTTGGGAGGTTGGTTGGTGGAGAGGGAAATTGCTATGGGGAGATGGTCAGAGTTCAAAGGAGTAAGGGGGGTCCAGGAGGTTTCCAAGGCTAGATGGGGGCTGATGATGGTGAGATCGTGGGAGGAAGGACTTCCGTTGGAAGGTAGGCGGGTGGGGGAATCTTGATTTAAAAGGAAGAGGGGGTTGCAGTCAATAGCACTGATTATATTGATACCCCGCGCTGCAGCCCTGTCGTCGTTTGTAAATGAAAACCAGGCCGGGTTATGAGCGTTAAAATCGCCCATTATGATTATATTCAGGTCTGTTTGATGGTCAAGGAGGTGGGAAAGGTCGGGGGAGTAAGCAGGAGGGCAGGAGGTTGGAGGCGGTATGTAAATGTTGTAGAGCCTGTAGGGGCTATTATCTAATGTGATAGTGATTGCTAGGTGTTCTATTATGTCATCACCTGGGAAGAGATGATCGGAGGGGAGTAAGGAGTAAGAAATGGAGTGGTGAATGAGAAAAGCCAGGCCGCCGCCGCCAGCCCGCCTGTCCGGCGGTCTGTCGCGACGGACGAAGGAATAGGTGGAGAAAGGGCGAGGTTTCGAGGAGAGCAAGAGTTTTGTTTCCTGGAGAGTAGCTATGAGGACGGAGTGGGTGACCATGAAATGGGTTAGTTCAGAAGAACAATGCTGTAGACCGTTGCAGTTGTATTGGAGTAGGGGGAAAGAGTCAGGGGGAGAGGGGGACAGGTGATGTTGTGGGTGGTGAGGAGGTGACTGAGGGGGAGAGGGGTCTCTGGCTCTCCGTGAGATAGAGCCCTGGGTTAGACCAGAGCAGGACGGGCAAGACCAGGGAGGGGTGTAGGCAGCAACCGAAGCGAGGCGAGAGCAGCGCTGGTGGACCCAGAAGTGGCAGGAGGTGCATAGGAATGAAACTCCCCCCTCAGTGACCCGGCAGGAGCACACAGAGCAGGGAAAGGCAGGGGGACGTGAGCTCCTGGGTCCAGGGTTAGGGTGGACCCCGCCCCTCAACAGGAAAGACTCAGTGGTGGATGGGTCAGAGTGGGAGAGGGGGCACCGGCGCCACTCAAACTGGCGACGCCGCCAGGCCAAAAAAACGGCAGCAGTGGAGAGAGGGGCACCTGAGCCCCAGAGACCGCCAGGAGGGTTTCGCCCGTGTTTGGCCCGCCGAGGCGGGGTGTTTCCACCACGAAGAGGCCCAGACATCGGAAGCTCTTTTATTGCTCCCGTCGTTAGGCGTGCTGCCATGTTGTGAAAGTAGTGACCAAATGTGATTTGTGTTTGAGTTCGTTTGCAAAGGCGATGTAGTCGATATTAGGTATGGATGGCGGTTAATGGCGATTGTAAAAGTTGTTTAAGGTTGGGGAGAGAACTTTTCCTTGGGCAACCCCTGATTCTATGGGAGAGAAGGCCTTGCATAGTTTGCGATTCGGATAACTGCAGTGTAGTCTGAGAAGAAGTCTGAAAAGGGTTTAGTGACCGAGTGATGTAACCTGTATCATGAAGGTTGAAACGCGGTCTGAGACTGAGTATGGCAACACAACTTCTTTTTTTCAAAATGTTTTGTCATCTGTGTCTCATCGTCATCTTTGTGGTTACCTTTAAATTCGTTATCATAGACATCTACGCCGAAGTAGATGTTTTACCAGTGTCTACGGAATATTGTTCTTTGTCTCGAGTGGAATGGTAATAGGAACCGTTATGTTTGATGTAAGGCGCGTTTTGTGTTGTGTTATTGCGTGACATGCACTTAATTCTGAGGTAGTTACAGATATAATGATTGTAGCAGATTGTTTCATGCTTCAAGATTTTTTCATGATTGTTTCATGTAGTAGATTATTTGATGAGTTAGTTAGATACCTGGGATGATTCTGTGGGGGATTGTTGAAATTGTTCGATTGGAGGTTTCATTAATGTGCATATCCCATTCGGACAGGTGATTGTTGATTTGTTCAAAAGTCTGTGGGTGTCTCGTGGTCCCAGATGTTTGGTATGGAAGGTTTTGTATTGTGTCGAGTTTGCGTCATGGAAGGAGGGACGTGGGCAAATAGGGATTTGGATGGAGTTTGTAGTGATGGTTGCGATGATGGGGGTATGGTTTGAAGGGGTAAGTGGCTTAGTTGCAGTTGTATGTTGTAGAATGTCTGGGTGTTGATTAGGACTAAACTAAGGCTACTGGAATAGTTGTGGGAAAGCAAGGTGGGAAAGTTAAGGCCGATGTGAATACATTTACGTTTTTTTATGAGCGTGTATATCTGTGATCTTCTTGTATCGGTGTAATTGTATCCAAGTGTGGGATGATGGGCTTTCACATCTGCTTGGAGATAGGTGGGGTTTCTTCGACTGAGTAGTGTGTGCATGTCGATAGAGTCTCAATCGGTCGGTCGATCGGTACCAATAGGAAATATGCGAGAGAGAGTTATGCACAAGATGTACCTAGGTGAAAGAGAGAAACGGAAAAGGATACTAGGAGGGGAATAAGAGTGAGCGCATTGCACATATGTTTAGAGTGGATGGGATCTATTCATGGACGTTTGTTGAAAGATGGGGTTGGATTACTCGTCAGGGCTTTGTATAGTTCCTATAAGAGAATATGTGCTCATCGTTATTTTTGTGCACGACTGTTGTACGTAGTAAGGAAGCGTGAAGCCGGTTGGAGCTAAGCGAACTCGAAAAACCCTCATTGGAGCCTGTTAGGGTTCAGCGTCCGGTGGACCATTCTGTAGTGCCTCGGAGGGGTGTCTAGTACTGGAGTCGTTGGTGAAGTGTATTATGTGTATTTTGGCGTTTGAGAGTGTCCCTGTATTTATGATTTACTGATCAGGAAAGCTCTTTGTGGTATCCTTGACAGCTGAGATAGAGAACAAGGATTTTGTCTGCAGTGTTGTATGGAAGGGGTGAGCCATCTATCAGAACTTCTTGGTTTTTTTACGTCAGCTAATGGCTATGAGTTTGAATTTATCTGTGTTTGTTTGGATTTTTCATTTTCATTCGTAGGCGTTAATCTGAACAATTCTTCGAGTTGTGAGGTGCTCTTCCATGTTATGGGAGTGGTGGCTGAATGCAATTTGTGCAATGTCGTCCGTGAATGTGATGTAATCGATGTTAGGTGTGGGCGGCTGGAGGTCATGCGTGTAGAAGTTGTACAGTGTTGGGTAAATTATTGTCCTTTGAGACACCCTGTTTCCATGGAGAAAGGTGGTCCTCTGTGATGTTTTATTCGGATTGCTGTTATGCAGTCTGAGATGGAGTCTGAGAGAATTTTTTGTGGATAATGTATGAATGTTTAGGAGCAAAATTTTAAACTTAAGGCCTGTGAGCCAGACTTTATCAAAGGACTTGGACACGTCTCGTAAAATGATGTCAATTTTGCATCACTGTGTTATTTGAAGATGTAGTGTCTCGTGTGGTATGGTGAGGGAGTGTGTGTGCTTCTACTGTGCCTGAACCCAGATTGTCTGCTGTAGTATACATATGTTTTATATAGTAAGGTAGTCTGTGAGCCTGTGTGTGAGGATTTTATCAAGAAGTTTTGCATAGGTCTTATGTAGCGATATGGGGTGGCAGTTTTTACCTGGTGTTGAGAGGTGAAAGGTTTTGGGAGGAAAATCATAATGGTATACTTGAGTTTGTCTGAGAATCATCCTGTTGAGAGTGCATTATTGAATATGTATAGTAGGTATTGGAATATGTTGAGTGGTTTGTTTTTGAGGTGGTACGTGGTCATTTTTGTATGTGTTGGAGCTTTTTTCGTAAATGTTCTCAATGCTTGATTGAGTTCGTCTAGTGTCATGGCTGCAAAATCAAGGGGGCTTAGGAAAGTGGTGTCACCTGTATCATGCGGGATGAGGTGTGGTATAATATTTGTCATCTGCCTCTCCACGTCATTTTTACGTTTTCATCAAACTCTTTGTCATAGTCATTTACACCGGAGTAGATATTTGACCAGTGTCTGCGGAATAAGGGTTATTTGTCTTGCAGAAAGTTGTAATACGAACTGTTGTGTTTGATTTCCTGCCTGTTTTGTTTTGTGTTGTTGCCTGACATGCGCTTAATGGCGGATCAACATTTTTGGGGGGTTTTCGTTTATCTTCATGTATACAATTGTGTGGTTCTATGTGGTATTGTATTTGCTTATAGGTTTGTCTTTTTTGGAACCTGAGGTTGAGGAGTTTGCAGTGCAGGTGTAGCGAGTGCTCGTGTCTTATGAGGCGGTTGCAGATGTGGTGATACCTTGCTTTTAATAGCAGTGTTTCATATGTTCGTTTCATACCAGGAAGTCTTCTGTGGGTGATGGTTGGGACTGCTTGCTTTGAGGCTTCAGTGATGTGCTGCTCCCAGGTAGAAAAGGGGCTGTCGATTCCTTCTAGAGTCCATTGGGGGGTCTTGTGGTACTGGATGAGCAGTGAGGAAACTTTTGTATTGTGCCCAGTTCACGTTGTGGAACGATGGACGTGGACGTATGGAGACTTGGATTGGGTTTGCAGGGATGGTTACGATGATGGGGGTGTGGTCTGAGAGGTTGAGTGGGCCTGGTTACAGTCGTATGTTGTGAAATGTTTGGGTGTTGATTAGGACCATGTCAGGGCTGATGAAAGTGTTATGAATGAGCAAAGTGGCAAGATGTGAATGCATTTACGTATGCTTATGAGTGTGTATATCAGTGTTCCTCTCGTGTCAGTGGAGTCGTTACCTAGCGTAGGGTGATGGGCGTTCATGTCTGCTAGAATAGAATAGAATAGAATGAGGCTATAGGAACGAACCTTCTGGCCCATTCTTGGGTTAGATAATTACTTCGATAATTATTCGGTTGTTTACCCAAGTCCCATGCCGTATTTCTAGCCGCGTCAACCATGTCGGCAGCGGGATTATTATTTTGCCGAGATAGAGCTAGGAGATAGGTGGAGTTTATTCGTCGGAGAAGCGTGTGTATGTCGATGTAGTTGATCTAGTTGGTGCGTGGTGTGATGTAGGTTGTGGCTATTCTGATGGGTGTTGCGGTGTGTCGGCTGTGATTGCGAGCATGTCGGAGTAGAAGTTCCGCAGTTTGAATGGGAGGTCTTTCCGAATTACTATAGGAGTACCGGCGTGAAGCTCGTTTGCTTTGTATGCAGAGTATGTGTTGTGCTTTCAGATTATGATACGAGTGTTATTTCAGGGACAGTGTGCATTGAGTATTAAAATGTATGGATTGTACTACCAGTAGATGTTGCATAGTGCTATTTTGTTGTTTTACCAATTTTGGATGTTGTGTTGAAGGATGATGAATGATCTCTAATGATTGTGGTCGTCCATTACGTTGTATGTCTAGGTTTCTTGTGTGTGAGGAGCGGAGGCAAGTGGTGGATTTTGACGTAGTCTTTCTGCGTGATTCCGTAGATGAGAAATTAGTGTATATGGAGTTTATTTGCGTAAATTAGTTTCCATACTTCTTTGGCGTCTCCTTTCGTGACATGTTTTAATGTCGTGTTTGGTTTTTGCCAGTTTTTTAGTGGTCGGTGTACTGCGACCGATTCGATGGTGTACTGCATCGGAAGCCGTGGTCGTTGCGTCTCACTGCAGAAGAGTTTGACTTGGATGTTGAAAGTGTTAAGGGAAAGAGTTAGTAGGAAAGAAATAAACTTTCTTCATTTTTTTGGTGCTTGTTATCTTTTTTGACCGTAATTCGCATGTATCGGAGATATTTCTGTCAGAGTTCTCTTCCTGAGAGTCGTTGAAATCTATTGTTGGGTGGTCTGTATCCATGTCGAGGTATATGGAGGTTGTTCCCGTGTGTATTGGTGTGCTAACTATAGGGCAGGTTCAGGATGGGCGGTCGGGTTGGTGCAAAGGTTTAAGATTCGTTGTGAGTTTCTAACATGGAATGAAGTGTCGATGTCAAAATTTCTTTTAATGATTTTGATAGAACTGATCCATAGCTTTCCGTTTTTGCTAGGCTGGCAATGTATGCTTCGATAACAAGTGCTACGAGTTCGATGTGTGTGTTGCTTGAAAAAGTGAGCGTGGGTGTTGGTTGGCTTGTTTGTTGGATGGCAGTTTTGGAAATTTGTAAGTACATCTGGTTGGCTGTATCTGATTCGTTTTTTTATAGGTTTTCGTTTTTGTTTTGTATAGTTTGCTTTCTGTATGGGCAGGTTGTTGCGAGTGTGCGGTGGTTTTCGTGGCAGTTGAGGCATATTTTATCTTGTTAAGTGGAGTGTTAGTGGGTGTGATCATACGGAGCGCATTCGGAGCAGTGGGGTGTAGTAGAGGTGCATTTGTGTGTGGCGTGGTTTTCTAACTTGTCAACTCGACTCGACGACGATGGGTGTATTTTTTACCTCAATTTGTGTGGGTGTGATTTTAGTGTTAAACATCATCAATCTGTTTCGAAGAACGTTTTCAGTCGTAGCGATGCCTGTGAATGTGATTTTGATAATGTAAGTGTGGGGCTTGTTCTTGCTGATTTCTGGTGTTTTCACCCAATACTGGTGTTTTTTATTTCCTTAGAGATGAGGTTGGGAGCAAAATGTTCAATTGAGCTGTCCAGTTGACATAAAAATGCCATCATCTTGGCGCATAGGTCCGGTAGGATGATGGGTTTGAGGTTTATCTTTTTGAATAGTTGTCTGGCTTTTGGTGAGGTAAGTACATCAACTACTGTAGTTTCGTCTGTTATGGCGTTGTAGCTAGAGTTGTTTTCTGTTAGTCTGATGAGTGGCACATTTAGGTGATGAAAATGGTTGCGAAAAATTTTTGTCTGTCTGCTCATGTCGATCTTCAGCAGTTGGACCCGGTATGTAGCGTTCGTGGTTTTCTTGTGCGATGTTATGTTGATGCTGTGGGTAGTATGGTTGTAAGTGTTCTGTGGCTGTGTAGTAGTGTGTGTGAAGTTTGAGGTTCTGTTGCTTGGGTGCGTGGGGGTCTTGTGCTGACGGGAGTAGGGAGGAGGCTTCTGGCGCTGGGGCTGGCGCTGCCCCTCCCCCAGTCCTGCTCTCCCTCACGGGAGGACATGTAGAGTGAGGAGGGACTCTAAAGCGTGGTCGAAATAGTGGTAGAAAGGAAAACGTAAGTTGGCACACTACACAATCTTGACTAAGAATATTTCATTTGAATATCTGATTGTGCGTGTGTTCGTTCTTTTGACTTCAGTTACTTTGAGGAGAAATTTCATCTTTTCGTCAGATTGAGGTAGCGAGCGCGTATGTGTGTACAGTGCAGTGGTCTCGAGATGACTCCATCCACACTTAATTGTCGACATCGGCTGTTTCGTCGGTTATGGCGTTATAGCCCGTGTTGTTTTCTGAAGGTTTGTTAGTGGTTCGTCGACGCCTTTGAATGTTGTTTCAAATATTTCATGTTTTTCGGTTGTTATGTTGGGATTGATTTTTCGCAGTTGGACCCTGAATGTTGCGTTTTTAGTGAGGTTGTGCATTGGTCTCGAGTTATGGTCGTTGGTTAAGTGGTTGTTTGCGTGATGTGTGATATTTTGGGGCAGTGTTGTGGTATTGGTACAACGAGGCAGGAGTTTTGCTATGTGATTACGTGGAGGTCTTGTGTTTACATGAGTGGGAAGAAGGCATATGGCGGTTTGGTCAGCGCCCCCTCGCCCCCGTCCTCCCTCGCGGGAGGACATGTTGGTGTGTTAGAGCTCTGTGATTGTGATAGAGCAAGGTCTTCCCTGAGAAGCGTTTGGTACTCTACTTGTATCCACTCCCCACTAATATAATACGGTTTTTCCATTCGGTTTGGAGCTTTTTGAAAGTCATTTTTTTTAATGTCCAGTTGTGCCTGTGTATTCTTCTTTCGACTTCGGTAAATTTGAGGAAAAATTCTTTCTTTTGTTTTCACGCTGAGGTATCGAGCAGGCTCGTCCGTACAGTGCAGTGGTCACAGAAAGAATCCCCGTGACACAGAGCATTGCAGCCTCGTTATATAGGGCGGTTGGCTGGGCTCTCACTCTCAATGGAGGTGGTGGTTTGGGAGAGTTTGGCACAGGGTGTACCTAAGTATAGGGGTAAAAGGGAAATTGATACTAGGAATGGAATAGAAATGACCGCACTACGCACATGTGTTGAGTGGCGAGGGTCTGTCCCTGGAGTTTGTTCTTGTAGGTGGTCTCTATGTATAAGGAGTTAAGAGTTTTTTTTTTCATTGATAATAGGGGTTGGTGGTGGAGGGGCATGGCTCTGGTTGGGGCTGAACGTTTAAGTGTAGTTGGATAGTCGTGCAATTCAGACTGTGGTTGTAGCCGATTGGGGCTTACGTCTAGTTGACGTTTGTTTTGTTTTGATACCCTAGAGCAGTGGTTCCCAAACTATCTTACCTGACGCCCCCTTTTTGCTTCCAGTAGACCCGCACGCCCCCAGTGCCTCTTTTTTTCATATGAAATAATTTTTAAATTTATTTCTTAACACTGTGCAGGAAAACATATTTGTTTGTATTACATTTTAATAATGAAAGCCACTCAAACAAATAATACTACATTCCAGTAACTAAAGAAAAAACATTAGGTTCAAAGTGAGCGAAAAAAAAAGGTTTGAACATTAGCAAATTGGCAAAATTGAGTTGCAATTTTAAGAAAAAATAATTTGAAAACATGGCATATACTATTTGGAATGACTCATGAGATTAAGACCGAATTTATGAACTAATTTAGTGAGATAGATGCTGCTGCTTCTTCCTCACAAGATCATAAATTCTAGGATTGAAGGATGGCAGCGCACAACGCAAGTCATTTTCTACATCAAGTCGGTTGCGCTGTTTTGTTTTCAGAACAACAAGTGCTGAAAATCCTGCTTCACAAAGATAAGTAGAAGAAAAGGGAAAAATCACACGAAGTGCTTCTTCACCTACTTTTGGGTACATGCGGCGATATTTCACCCAAAACTCTTCTAACTTCATTCTTTCAAAGTCCCTTTTCGCGCTGGAGTTGCATTTCAAATCGATGGCTTCCTCTTGCAGTGATTCCAGTAACAACTCCACATCAGTGTTAAATGGATTCTGCACCAATGTCCAAAGAGAATTCTCCATTGAGACATCTGGATAATAGTGCATAAATTCCTCAGCAAGGGAATGCAGATGTGATAAAACCTCTTTTGTCACGTCATACTGCTCAATGTTTCTCTTCTCAGATAAGAGCTCATTCAGATGTGAGAATGATGTAAAGTTCCCAACTTCTACTTTTCGTTTCCAAAGATGAATTTTTTCGGTGAAAGCTCTGATCACATCAGAGTGTGCAATGATGTTTGTGTTTCTTCCTTTTAACTTCAAATTGAGGTTGTTGATAGCCTCAAAAAAGTCCACAAGGTATGCTAGTGAGTGCTGAAAGTCTTCCTCTCTGAATGCTTCATAGAGTTTGTCTTGTTTCTGCTTCTGCAAGAAAATTTCCACTTCATTTTTAAGCTCGTAAAGACGACTCAGCATGTTTCCCTTGGAAAGCCAGCGGACTTCGGTGTGAAACAGGAGAGTCTTGTAATCAGTGCCCAAATCTGAGCAAAGAGCTGCGAAAAGCCTAGAATTCAAAGATCTATTCTTTAGAAATTTCACCACTTTTGTTGCTAAATTCATTGAACTGCGTAGATTACCAGGCAGAGTTTTGCTTGCTAATGATTGTCTGTGGATAATACAGTGAGCCCCAGTTACAGCAGGATTTTTTTCTTTCACCATCTTCACAAAACCAGAGTGAGATCCAATCATTGATGGGGCACCATCAGTACAAACACCGACTAATTTTTCCCATGAAAGACCGTGCTTTTGGAAAAACTCGTCAACCTTTGAAAAAACATCGATGGCCTTTGCTGTTGTCTCCAGTGCTGCTGAGAAAAAAATTTCTTCTCTCACAGTTCCTTCATCCACGAATCGAGAATAAACAAGTAGCTGGTAGAGGTGAGCAACATTAGTACTTTCATCACACTGTATTGCAAAGAAGCGAGATGCTTTTATTTTGTCCAAAACTTGTTCTTTTATGTCTTCTAAAAGTTCGTCAATGCGACGCTTCACCGTGTGATCTGATAAGGAAATCTTTGATAACTTTCTTTGGCTTTCTTCTCCAAGCACAGTATTTGCAGCGCTCAAAAGGTAGGGTTTTACAAGAGTCTCCCCCACAGAGTGAGGCTTCTTTGCTTCTGCAATAAGTAGTGACAGCTCGTAAGATGCTTCCACCTGTTTCCACGTTTCTTGATGAAAAACACTGCTTGAGTCCAGCTTCATACGATTCAGCTCATACAGTTTGGCTGTGAAGAACTCCTTTGGCTTTTCTTTTAATTCTTTGTGGTTTGTGCTCAAATGTCGCTCCAGAAGACCAGGTCTTGAGGCATCATTGCTGAGGACTGTATGACATATGACACACTGAGGGAGATGAAATCCATTCCTCTCTATAACAGTGAAGCCATACTTGATATATTCATCTGAATACTTTCTTTTCTTTGCCCCAGACATTTCTGCAAAGTGAAAATAGCAACAAACTTATAAACTGCACCATGGAACTAAGTAGTTATATAACATACTGTATTGGCATGCACCACACCACACATTCATATAACATAGATCACACAACTGGAAATCATGAATTTGTAACAAACCAAAAATATTCAGCACACAACGTGGCTTATATCTTAACAATAATGACAATGAGAACAACTGCGGAAAATACGAGAAGAAGCAAACGGAGTAAAACTACACGCACGAAAATGCTCAGTAATACTGTGATGTAATGTGTTGATTTGACGAGCGATGTTTTGCATACAGTCGACCTTGGCATAATGTGCTCATGTACCTTTGTTTGTTGGATCTTATATTAGCGATTTTGGCGATGACTGAATTGTGATATGATGGTACGGTTTTGGTGTGATATAGAGTAGTGCGCGCACGGTGGTTTAGTTTTGTTTACGTGTCGAGAGTTGAGTTTGTGTTTGCAGTGGTTTAGTCTGTTATCGTGTTTTTTGACTTTGTTTTATCATTTCCACTTTTTTATAATAGATTCGCTTCTTTCTGCTGGCTGAGATTTTTATTAACGTGTTTTATTAAGTGAATAGATATGGCGATTGAACCATCAACCCAGCAACATATACAGTACGCTTAATTTGTCACACGCACTTTTTACCGCTTATACTGGAATCAACGCACACACTTCACCACATACATTCAAACTAGCGTACAAAACTCACCGCGTATTATTCACATTTCACACTTTCGATCACAACGAGTATTTCACACAATCAACAAGACATTCCATTCTGCATCGTTCTACCCTTGCAAATCGTCAAGGTTACAATGTCACTCATACATGTATTTGATCCAGAATTGAAGAGTGAAATAAATCCCTACCGTGGACAAGAGGAATATGTGCTCAGGTTGACGGGATGAAGTATTGGGAGTTTGTGACGAGTCCCTCAGTGGCGTCAGTGTGGTTGGTATCATTTACTTGTCCAAAACGTATAAAGAGAACTAGCCTAATAGAAAACGGGTTGGAGTGAATGTTATAATTATACTTTGCATGTATGTAATGACAGATATTTGTTCTTTGAATGATTTTATAATTCTAATTAAACAAATAATTTTGAGCAGATGACTTTACGCCCCCCTTGTGTCCTCCTCGCGCCCCCCTTGGGGGGCACGCCCCCTAGTTTGGGAACCACTGCCCTAGAGGATATTGATGCTAGGTGCGGCGGTGTGGGGTGTCATGTGTATTTGGGTATTAGAGTGGAACTGAGTATTTTTGTTTACGAGCTTGGGAAAGCTCTGTGTGGTATTTGTCTAGTTTCTTGTGGAAATGTGAGGTGTAGGTATAGTTGTGGGTGCATGTTTCCAATATTGGTCCATATTCTCTTTGCGTGTTCGCGTAAGAGAGTGTTGATGGGGGCTAGTTTAGTTTGGCGGTGCAATTGGGCTGATGTGTTGAAGTCGTACCAGTCTGCGTTTGTGATGAATCGTCTTGCTTTGTTATGTACACGTTGTAGTTTTGAGATGGAGGATGGCGAAAATGTCACTCTCAATCCAGCCGATCAGCTGTTTTACCTAGGCGTTCAGCCAGTCTTTGCTGCCTCAGCTCGTCCGCTCATTGGTTGACATGTGATGTCTGCTGACTTTCCGATAAAGCATCCAAGTAGAGCCTCATGAACGCTGCATTTGAATCATCCGCCCTGTTCGCTCATTGACTGTCTTGAGATGGAGACTCACCATGTGATATTACTTCCAAATAAAGTATATAAAGT
Organism: Trinorchestia longiramus; assembly: GCA_006783055.1. Classification (NCBI taxonomy): domain Eukaryota; kingdom Metazoa; phylum Arthropoda; class Malacostraca; order Amphipoda; family Talitridae; genus Trinorchestia; species Trinorchestia longiramus. Next base: position 2,849 of record VCRD01000335.1, on the reverse strand, counting down.
GAGCCTGACGGGTCAGTACAGATGTACCGATATAAACAGATTTATTGACTTACAAAGCGACAATCTATGAATTGAATTTTATTGTAGTTTTTTCATCTATCCATGATGTTCTAAACGAGGGGATTATAAATAATACACTTATAGAAGTCTTTAAGATGTGAGAGCAGAAAATTCCTGATAAACCCCAGGATTGTCACCCAAAAGTTGTATCAACTTTTGCGGTAAAAGAGCTACTTCTTTTCGATGTGACGTTTGAAAGAGAAGAAAAAAGTTGGAATAATTTATTTACAAGTATCATGTCGTAACAGAAAATCGACTTTTTTGTTACTATAGCTCTTGTCAACAAACTCTGTCCATTTATCCGTCAGTTTCTTGGGCCTTTTATATAATGTTTTCTAATTTTGTGAAACAAAGACAAGTTTCAAGTCGTATACATTCGGTCTCAAGAAAATAATGTTTTTCTCTTGAGATAATTTTCGAAAATGCAACCTACTCTAACAACCCATTCTAAAGTTTCTCCAAATACGGTCGGCAATAAAATAAGATTATATAAGACCTAATTTTAGTTATTGCCGCTTGGCAATTCTTTTCATTGTTTTGTCATGCTAACGGTGAATACTGAAAGAAAAAGGAATTTTCCCCAAATAAGATATATTAATCGAAGCACGATATTAACCATACCTAGCTTTTAGTATGAAGTAATGGTCATAAGAATATTTAAACTACAGTTAATGTAGACAATGAATTTCAATGAAACATAAAACACTTATTAAAACATCATTCATAGTTATTTACCAGTGTACTGTCGGTTTCGTTTCATGTCCTCGAGGTCACTATTATTCATTGACTATGTTTAGAAGACCAGTTAAAACTAAAAAAAATGAAAAAATGCCTTGAGGTGAACGCACAGTATAACACAATATGTTTTTCTACTTTGGGAACTATTAGAATAGACTATTAGCACAAGTCGCATCATATACTGCAGAAAAGTTAAAATTAGTTCTAGTAATACTCGGATAGTAAGGGGTGTAAAATAATATTTCCCAGTCAACTCCCTAATCTGACGTTGTCACATTAGCAGCTTGGAGACGCGCATTTTTTCATGATATATAACTCCTACGTGATTACCTAAACCTAAGCGCTTTATCGTTATAGCTCCGTGATGTCTTTCCAGTTCCTGACAATCGAATTCATCCGTGATTGTCTTGATATTCCATGGAAGATCGTAGTGAAAAACTTCTCCCATTTCTCTCAAGATGCCTATCAAAATATTTGGAAACCATTACCCTAACAGCAGAGCTGATGTTCTGCATTATATAAGTCAGTACTTCAATACAATTTAAATGTTCTCAGCACTGTTTGCATGTACAGGAAGGGTTAAGAACTTCGCTGTGGATGGCGATACGACAACGATGTACCACTCGGCAGATGATACACCTCAGCCCTGGATCTTGGTCGACTTGCAGAATAACTTTTTGGTGTCGAAAATTCGAATCCTTTTGTACACCAATAATAACTTCGCTAGCAGGACTGTGGATATTCAGGTACGCAGCTTGAAAACGTTTGTAGTGTTTATTTGAGGAGAGAAAACATGTTAATCAGTAAAGAGCATTGTATTCAAATGTGTTGTATATATTCCTGTATTTATTTTTTAAATTTTTGAATCGGACCCATAAATTGGTTGGAACTCCAATAAAAATGCTTCCCTGACAGTAAAAGTCCAACCAAAATCGTGGTAAACATGTGACATGTCGTTAGCAGAAGAGACTAACATTTATTTTATCCAACACACTCGAGCGAGTATAACCAGTTTAAAGCTGTAACTAGCAACTGAAAGCCCAATACGGTTTTTTCTCGCTTTATGCAGGGAATATTGAAATTGGTTTAGACAACGAGAAAACATTTATCTTCCGTACCGAATCAATTGACACCCAAAAAATTTTCTGCTTAAATGATGATGCTTATGGCATCATCATTTAATGTTCAATGCTTATAGTCCAACAATCAAACTGGCATGGGGACACACAGCGAGGAAGTGCGCGACTATAGGTTTATATTGCCTCTAAAGGGTTGACTCAATCATCTTCATCACTCGTGCCCATGTCTTCACGAAAAGGACTTGAGTACTGGAGTGTTTAATGGTTGATTGATAAAAGATTTAGTGCTTGAGCGTTGATTGCTTAAACACGGAATACTAACCGTAGACAACGGGAAGAGTCGTTAAAAACACGAACACTTGTCTTAAGATGTTAGCGCTATAAATTGAACTTTCATGTTATGTACAGTGGACTTTTATTTTCATTTCCTATTTCCTTCTGTATTGAGTATTTTGTACCTCGAGTTCATCACTTGTCTTAAACACTTGTCTTAAAATGTTGGCGCTATAAATTGAACCTGTAGCGATATTACATCGCCCAAAAATATACAAATAGAGTATTCTAATTAATAAAATTAAGTATAAGAAGTAAAATCGTCATTTGGTCCTAGCATTAAAAATTCTAGATACTGTATAAGCGTAAAGATTTACCCACTCAAATAATAGCACAACTATACCAAACTTATTATTGATGTTCTTTACAAGTTATCTTGATTTCTTTTTACAATTACTATTACATAGTAATAGTAATTTTGCAACTCAAAAAAGTACCATTTACACGTTTCTATTCACAAACGGAAATTACATTTTTGTTTTTCGATGGTTCTGTCAGCAACATTTCGTTCCGACTTCCGCTTCCTTAGACTATATATAGAGCGGTTTCTTCATCATGGAGCATTCGTCTCAAAATTCGTGGTGGTGTGTTTAAATAGCAAATGTAGAACAACGTAAGTTTTTACCTCATTAAGTTCTT
>VCRD01000334.1:321665-340422 GCA_006783055.1 Trinorchestia longiramus | reverse complement strand
AAGAAATAAAAAGAGGCACACGGAGACAAAAGCCACAGAAGCAGCAGTGATGTTTCACTCAATTTGTAAAGTCAACTTCAGGCCAGAGGGAGGAAGGGAGGGAGGGAGGGAGAGAGGGAGGGATGGGGGCGTTTGGAACGGAGAGATCAGAAGTGCAATTCCGTGGACCAAATCGCGACCCCAGTAATGAAGCGAGAGCCCTGCCTCAGTCAGTGACGTTTGCAGGCTGATAGTTGTAGCTGATGTCGAGCACGGCAGACACCTGAATCAGTGACTAACCCCATACAAGCTTCCATCGACCAAAACTTGAACTTTAGCTGACAAAAGCAATTGATGCTCATGGACATTTGCGACGTTTATTACAACATATGCCAGTCAATCACTCTTCTGCCGCTTTTAAATTATGCATTGTGAACAGCTTACTCTTGAGAGACAATACTAAGTTCTCGCCACCAGCATGTCCACTATATTACACACCAACTAAAGCACAAATTCTCGTTACATCATCAGCAGAAGAGGAGCACTGAACGAGAATCAACACATAAATCTAGAGCGAAGAGCAGTCCAGAGAAGGATGTCGAGCAGTGCCGTGTCACTCGTGTTAATTAACGGCAGAAAGCCTCGTAAAAATTTGTGAAATTTTCGACCGGTGCTTCAACTATACTTGACTAGTAGCTGAACTGGTGTATGACACTGAAATCCTTCATAATACGATGACCTTAAACTTAAATTATCTCTAATGTTACGAACATTTTTTGGTCACATTTACATCTCAGTCTTAAGACATCCTATTTCATTTTCAGCAACTAATTTTAAAATTTAATCTTAAATTAACATACCTGGAAAAAGCCCGACTTGCAAACATGCAAGATCAAATGGGTGCTACTACTGTGTATACTAAATAATTTGTTGAGCAAGCAGAATACTTTTTCTAAATCAAAGAGTGGTCAAAAACAACATCCGTGATAAAGAAATTGTTGGTTTCTCGATCCTATTCGTCGGAGCATCTTCTGGAATGAAGAGCAGTTCTTATCTAGGAATTCCTGTTCACAGCACGCGACAGAAATGTGGAGATTATATGGGCTCTTCAAACTCCCAGTGGATACGACCCACTAAAAGCTTGCCATAAACCTAGCTATAGAAGGTGCAAGAAAATTCCTCATAAAAAGTACCAAAAATGTCATCGATACAAATAATAAACAAAAAATGTCCCAGAACGACTGCAAAACAAGGATAGGAAATTTAATTTGTCGTACTAATTTTTTTTTCTTTGAATCTGTATCTTCAAAAATATCTAACTACACAGTGAAAGAGGACTATCGCCGAGGTTGAACGAGCATGCCTCTTATCAAAAAGAACCATCGAGAAACCTCCATAAGAAACCTTTAACGCTTTTCTATGCTAATCAATAGAATATAGTCGTTTTTTATCTGATCTTTGAAGAAGCTTTCAGAATCGTCAGAACAAAAATTTTCCAACATACTCTTCCAGAGACTCGCGCCTCCGCAGCAGCCTTAATATCTTGTTGCTCGATCTGAGGCCATGAATTTCAATGACAGCGACATTGGAAGAAGCAAAAATGTATTACAATACGTTCGAATATGATCATTAACACGTTGCCTCCGATTGCCTGATTGGTGTAAAACTTCACTTTGTACGCATAGTCACTAGAAGGATCTGAAAAAATTACAGAACCTAACCTAAGTGGTACACATACGTACCACTTCGGAGTCAACGTGTTAAGATAAATGCACGCTGAATATATCTTTCAGCGCAGTGTGAGAAATTTGTGAATTTGATTCCAAGACCTTATAGCTGGCAGAATAGGTTACGCCAAGCGCACTTGAGATACAGACCAAATTCTAGGAGGGCAAGAGCTCAAATCATTCAAACTCAGTAAGCCCTGAAGCATGACTAAAGCCAGTCCAACTACCCTTAGAGTCTAGCAAGAATTCAGAGCTTTGGACCCCATTGAATAATGCAACAAAGCATCGCTAGGAGAACGGGAGGGTACGATGCGAGCTGCCGCAAGATGGCGCTGAAAGCGGAGCTTGTGTCGCTGCCATCGGACTTTAAAGATGCGGGTAGAACAGCAACATTAAAGTTAACATTAAAAGACGGTGCAAAGCGAGTCCTCGGAAAAATAGGAGGCATTAAATCGCGCGAGGGCTTTGTTACATCCGGTCAATGGTGCCGAAGAATGGGGTGCTGCTGTTCTTGCAATGTTCCAGGGTCCTTAGAAGAGATTGTGACACAGTAAAGAACATCTCACTGTCCTAGCGTCAGTGAACTCAAGCATTAAATAGCATCAAATTTAATAGGAGGAAATAGAAGTTCTCAGAAATACACGTGTTAAGTGGTTGCTTCAAATAATAGAATTGACTAACATTGAGTCTTTCAAAAATATGAGATGTTTCAAGTTCATTCCCGAGTGGTACCGTTAGTACAACAGGTAAACTAGATTCCAGAGAGGAATAATATATTTACAGGTACCTGAGTACCCCCTAACCTGTTTAGTATTTATTATTCAAATTGCACCAGGCTTCATTGAAACGTTAGTTCGGAGTTAGAGATGCATCACTTCATAAAGGAAAAGGTAATGCAGTATGTATGCCACCAAGGGAGTTTTACCTAAGGCCCAATTTGCTATGATTTAAGGCTACCGACGCAAACTGAACGATTAATCTCGGAGCGAGACCGTTATGCGGATCAAGCTACCGTCTGCTTCCCTATGAAAGAGAAACCTAAAAAGGAATAAAAGCGTGATACAAGAATGCAGGTATTCGGGCCAGGCTGTAGAATGAAAGTGAAGACACTGATACCCGATGAACGGAGAGCTTAAGGAAAGCCTTCGCTCCGATTGGGCGGCACTAGAAGTATGTAAAATCGTATGCAAATATGAACTGTAGAACCAGGGAATGATCCTGAAAGAAGCATACAGAAGCATAGGCGCAAATTAACAACATACTGACATTTTTGCTTTGCTCTTGCACGTTACTAGTAAGAAACACGAAGAAAACATTAACTAAAAATTTAAAAATGCATAATAACAATAGGAGTACAGTACTATACTTATATTAAAGTAAAATGTCTAATATTAAAATTGAAGAACAATCAAGGCTTTTTAATTGTTTAAAAAAGTAGAGATGCATGGTGAATCGGCGAACCAAAAACTGGTGATAATTGCCATGAAAGGGTCGAAGAAGAAAGAGAGACAGAACTTCGTATAGGCACAGACCGTTTCAAAATTCACCTCCATATCGGAGAGACTCGAGAGCTCACTTTCGAACAGGAGAAAATTTTTCACCTAAAATATTACCCATCGCACGTACAATATTACTTTCGAAACATCTTTGCTCCACAAATAATAATATTTTGTAGCAACTACACACACTAAAGCAGCAATATTTGTCTTGTTATTCACTGATGTTTGGAGAAGAAATGTTACTCTAGCATAGTGTATACTGCGCTGAAGTACACATTTATGTCCAAAGTCCGGGCTTGAATAACAAATTTCACACACGCATAGGCCCGCCAGCCTCTTCACACACAGAACATTATTCCGGATGAAACTTTCACTCATTTTACTTCCTAATAATTTCTGTGGTATGTTTGTTAGTTTGTAACAACAATAGAGCGTGAAGTAAGGAATTTGGCCTTTGAAGGTACGCGTCGGTAGTGGTTATAAGAGGGCTTCCCATCGTCACATGTACTTTTTTAAACAAAGAATGAGAAAAATATTGTATAGATAACGCAAAGCGTTTAATGAGAATGTCAGGAAGATATTACTTGCGTCAGTTCTAGGGCCACGAAATGAAAAATTCTGATCCCTTTTATACTAAAAATTTTTAACCGATTTTAACAGCCACTCTTATTATTCTCTTTTGGCCGTCACGTATAATAGCTGGCGACACGATCGGGGGATTGGGAAGATTGGTTCGTCCATCTCCCTGAGATTGCGACTGAGGAGAACCAATCAAGGGCGATTTAATTGCTCAAAAAAGCAGAGATGCGAGGCGACTCTGCGAGCCAAAATCTGGCGATGACAATTGCCATGAGGTGGCCGAAGAAGACAGACAGAACTTCACATAGGCACAGGCCGTTTCGAAAGTTCATCTCCATGTTAAGGAGGCCCGTAGCGCTCACTTTTGAACTGATTTCGTGCAGTAAGTAGACAGTTATTGATTGGAAAACTTGAGCAATTTCGTAACGGTACAAACAAATGAGCATATTCCAGACGACGCATATTGAAGCTTCTAAGACTAGAGGTTCTCGCCAAAAATTTTCTGCAGGCTCAGTTGAAAGCGTCTAAAAGAGAGCTTCAATCCTAGTCTTTTTGAGGAGTCACCCCGACAACAAGTTTCAAATGAATTAAAAGCCTTGCCAGAAAAAGATTCTCAGTTTTAGAAAGGAGACTCACATTGGTGGATCAGACTAAGGACTGAGTTGACTGGGAGCAACATGTGACTGAAAAATAAATGCAAAATTACTCTGAAAACGAAAACAACAAGACAAAGCAGTAGTTGGTTCAAGAAATTGAAACCGTATGCTTCAGCTACACGAAAAACAAGAAATGCTAAATACCGCATTTATCAAGCCAAAAAGCGCAGCTGAATGATCTAATACATATCAGAAAAATGAATAAACTGCTGTGAATTACCGAAATACTAGCAAAGGAAAAATCCACAGTAATATTCAATGACTCCACCACAGTAGCTGTCGTCGAAGCATTTCAATTGGGATCATCAATACGAAAGATGCACAAATTAGATTCATAATCGAAATTATATATTCACACTCATATGAATAGCTGACCCATTAAAATGAGACTAGGACAAAGAGAAAAAGGCGATAAAAGCACATCTCAAGGTCAATTTAACCCATTACAATACCGTAAATAGCTTTGCTCATTCTATAGTGGTCAGCCCATAAGAGTTACCTCAGTCCTTCATGCCTTCTCATGCCTCTCAAAGCTCACGAGAAAAATTATTTCAAGCATCCCTCCCATCTCCCTGATAACTGCGATATTCTTATTACTCTTAGAGTTCCGAGGCTGGCTTTGGAGTAGACCTTTGAGATGGGTTTTGAGCAGCGTGCGACGTATTATTATCAAATAACATATTATGGGAGTAGACAAATGCTGATAGGGGTATTTATAATAAAAATACGGTCTAACAAGTTCATAATAGAGAAAGAACACGGTATTCAGATATCATAGGAAAACAATAACATCAAATTATTAGTCTGCAAGTCTCTGTTTGTAAGCTAAATCTCACCCAAAAAAATAGATATACAATGTAAGGATCGAGGAAGTCGTACACCTACAACATAATTTTGAAATCAATATCGAACGCATCATAAAAGTGAACGAGAGTGTAACTTCTACCACTAAAGTACGATATCTTGGATCGTCAAAATGGCAAACAGGCGATATTATGCATATGAGCTGTCATGTTATATGAGGGACCGTGGTGAGGCTCACCAGAATGCTCTAGCGAGGCTCCTGATTTTGATGGAGTCCGTGAACTGAACGAATCAATGCTAAGTGATGAAGCTACATTACTTGAATACAATCATTGTGAAACTAAGCAACGTGAGCAATAAAAGGATCATGCAAGAAATCACAGAGAGTATAAGGAACTAGATGGCCGGAGTGTCTATACCACGCATGGCACATTACTATTTGTGGAAACATGTCGGCCAGTGGGCACGCCACACGCTAGACTGTGGAATAAAAGTGGTGCCCTGGCCATAGGGACAGGACACACAAGCACACCTCGGAGGGCTTCAGGTCCCGCAAGGCACGGAATGAAGAGCACACAACCTCCCTAGCGGACCTGGATACCATAACTCTCCCTCCACCTGATGCCGGCAGCCTAAGCGTCGGCTTCATCTGATCCAGCGACCAACGCTGAGAGCAAAACAGAACCTCCTAAGCTTCGCTACCTTAAAATATCTTCCACCAGCATCAGAATTTCTACATCGAGTATAATACCAAGAGAGAAACCGCTCATGTTCCATGAATATCATTTAATTAGACTGATATTTTAGCGTGAGAAAGTTTTCGTTCCAGTGTGTCTCGTGAACCTAGAACTTCAGAGAGCGACTTTACAGTTAATTCAAATGATGAAATTTTCTGCAAAATCCTGCAGTATCTGATTGAGGGAGCATTATTAGGTTATTTTTGCACAAACTTGTGAAACATACCAAGTGACATTACTTGTATTATTTTGATTATTATTTATACTATCCTCATTAAATATTGTGCAATCGCAAAAAAATGAGACGCATAAAACTGGTCGTAAAAAATGTTTGAAAATTTATGAACGCTTTCTTTATATTTTGTCTTTTATTATGCAAGCGTTCTTTGACACTAATTTAGTTTTTGAAATAATTCACCGTAAATTTTTCCACATCAAAATAGATGCAGGTAACATTTCTAGAAATTTCTGTAGATTCATTACATGCATATTAATGAACTCAGGAAAGACTACTATTCTTGTCGCCAAAACACGCTGACCAGGCAGCCCTCGCAGCATTGCTATTTTTATTACTAAAAAACTGCAAATTAACTGTAACATCATCGAGCATGTTCAGCTATAGCGATGGAGCATCCGAACGCTTTCCCTGACACGAGTTCTGAATGAGCAGTTGGGCGCTTATTCAACCGTCCTCCTCCTTTCTAACCTGATGAACCATCCAAATTATTATTTCTTGTACGAACTTATCTTTGCAAATAAAGATTACGAATATCTATTGAGAATCAAGTAACGAAACTAAGGCCAGGTATTTGATTGTTTCGAACAGCACACCCGATCGTGGATGTCACTCAAGGACCAACTAAAGTTCATACTTTAGCATTTTCGCATAAGAAGATTACCTGATATACTAATTTCGTTTCCCATATGTCTTGCGATGGGAAGGTATTCTACATAATATCACATTTTCTACAACAAGCACTAGTGTTACGAGATGAAACTTATAAACCAGTAATTAGAGCATAGAGTGTAAGATAAGCACCAGTGTTAGATAGTAGAGTTTATTCTAGTATTCACATCTAGAACTCAATATAAAAAATATAACCTCAATTTTTTATGCAATTAATTAGACTGCAACCAGAATGTGAAACTGCATATTAATACCTTATTTAGTAATACTTGACTTAAAAATGGTACAATGTCATCGTCTATACAGAGAACGCAAGAATATAGGTATAAATTTCAGGTAACCTACATAGAAACGGAGATGACAAAGCATCAAATTTAGCAGGCTTTCGAGTGAGTCCAATTCGCGGTCAGGTGGGATCGTTCACTTGCAGTTGCTCTGAGTAGTGGACGAGAGAACCTCACATCTGCGTTTAAAGTTGCTTAAACGAACGAAACAAAACATCGAGTATCGGGGCTCAGTCTTTCTGAAAAAAGAGCAAGCATAAAAATAAACTCTGCCTCGTTCTAAACTCTAACAAATAGAAAATATGAATATATTCACAAAGAACTTCACGGTAAGTATATTGCCAAGTGAGATACGGCCAGTTCAACAGGCCTACTAGGTAGCGGCCATCTCATCTCAAGAGCAGGAAGCCCCAAGGAAGCCCGGCGATGGCGAGGTTAATTCAATGAGAGCGGCAGCGGCTCGCTTCAAGAGTATGGCAAACGAGGCGTGCGAGTTGAGAGTGAGCGATGGACGCGTCTCATGCAGGCGACGAGCGCTGGGCGAGCCTCGGCTGTTTGTTTCACGCCCTCAGAAAATGATGTGTCGTGCAGCACACATTGTTGATGACGTTCAGAAGGTTATGCCACCTACGAATGAAGAGTTTAAGTTTGCTGTGTACAATTTAGGAATGATCACTACCGTACAGGTAATGGTAGAAAAAGCGAGCGTTGAATGTCCACAGAACTGTACAGGGTCACGAAAGTGATGATGCTGCCCAGTTAACATGAAGGAGTAAAGGTGAATGAGGGTTGAGGAACCCCTAGCAAGTTCAGGTCGACTGGGAGGAATAGCTGAAAGATAGTTCAGTATATCTAGGACGGTAGAGACGACTTAAACACATTTGTTGGGCAGAGCACAGAGGTTTAGTTGACATTTTTGGCAATTTGAGATTAGAGTAAAAGATTAACAATGTTCTGATCGTTTAGCAAAATTGGAAAGAAAAATACACTACGAACGCACGATAGATGTTCATTAGCAAATGAAGTTTGCACTCAAAATATTTCCTTTTTAAACATCACGTACAAATCATACACATGTTCAATTCTTGCTTGAGCAAATCTAACTCCAACTGTTGAATGGATGCAAGTTATGGCTGCTACTAATTGACGATATAATCTGAGTTAAGAATTGGTGATTTCGTTGATTGTTATTGTCTGTATTGAAAACAAATCAGCCTACTTATACTCATTCTAACATAAAATATAATTTGGTCCTAAATGCTAGAGTTTAGGACGTAAACAGATTCAATATAAGGTCATAATAAACGAAAAACTAACTCATCTGTGGGTAAAAATTTTGAACTAAATATTTTATAGTAAAATGAAGAATAGGTGAAGTATCGTACAAAAAATTCAAAAATATTTCAGCAATAATATATAGAAAGAGAGGCACCTACGGGCAGACAAAAATTAGTCACATTCTTGAAAATGAATCCCTATAGTGACGGTAGGTAGAGCTCATATCAGGGAACAGATGGAAGAGGATCAAATTGTTCGAGGTACTGTCCATCATGAGAAGCCCTTACAATCTGCTTCGCAAGATAAAAAAATCTCTTCAGTCATTAAGGCGATTGATGGAAGCCTGAGGGCTGGAATTGAAAGATTGTGGCTTAGACGAGGAATAGCAGCAGCAGCGGCGGCGACTGCATGAGTGACGGCGGACACAGGAACCTCAATCCCTAGACTCTCCAAAGAGACGGAGCCGACGATTAATTATCGGAAATATCTAGCTCATCTACTTACGGGAAATGAGACTTCTGAAGTGATTATTGAATTTATTCTACAGTTCATGGCCAAAGTTTTTCTCAAAAAATTGAATTGATATTCGCTTCAGTAATTCAAGAGTGAGACCGAAGTATTTAAGAAGAAATTTAGATTATGGTGAGATACGAATACTCAAACACTATTGCACACACATGAAGTCACTTTCTAATGAGAGCATTTATGAAAATGGTTTGGTGGTTTACAATTATTTAACCTCTATAATGCAAGTCGATCACAGTAAAAGTGTCATGATTTGCTCATCGACCTTCAGAGTACTTACTAATTTCGGGAAAGCGTGCCACAGTCAGAGTTCCGATTACTCATTTTAGATACCCAAGGATGTTCATCAAAGTGACAGGTAGTGCATCGTGAATAACATTCAAAGCACAATACATTTCTGTCCAAACGGAACGTATTTCCTTTAAATCTAAATCAAGATTCGCGAGCATGAGCATAGGCATAAACGGATGCAATATGACAAAAGAATTCTTTTTCAAAAAGGCTTCATGATTAATTCAAAAGAATGATTAACACAACAAAATGCTGAATGGGAAGATAAATTGATAAAAATGTCTTCAAATGATGAAAATAATATCCTCGCAAACGGGTCTCTTTCATAAGGAAGTAAGGGCGTCGTTATTAAGGGAGCGAAGTCCCTTTATGTTATGGAAAGGGGGAGAATGAGGAAAAACGCCAGATTTGCCAACGGAATATTTACGGTAATGAGCTTCAGAAGCATTCGTAGTTTGCTCTCAGTAGGACAGCAAAACATACATGTAAATGGGATATTGGAACTACATCGTTTTACATCTTTTGCAAGAAAAGAGTCATCTGCAATGTGACATCCTCTCCTTCTAAAGTTTACCATCATTTAAGATGAATAATTTGAATATTTAAGAGAAACGTGTACAAATTGAAGAAGGAGTCTGGACCGAAGTTGCATATGTGAATAGGGAAGTCCTGGGAACTTTCGGAACCAAAGAGTCAAAGAGAAAAATAGAGTAAAGTAAGCCTACACTTCGTTCGGCATTCGAAGGCTTCATCACTGAACGTTCCAGATGAGAGCAATGAATAAATTATGAAAGCAAATAGCAGAAAACGAAATCATCACAACAATTTTAATAATTTCGCTAATGGACTCACAACTACCGTTCACGGCTTATACATAGCTAAGTTTCGTAATAAGCGAATATTCATGAACAATATACAGCATTAGGTGAAACTAAAGCAGTGTTTTAAATTGACATTACCAATTCATGAACATATACAATGACATTATTCCATATGAAGATGATTTTCTTGTGTGGAAATCCAGTCAGGATGAAAGTTAACTTCTCACTGCAGAGTATATTACGCTTGGTACAACTTCACAAAATCACTACCATCCTTCTGCCAACGTTAATTGACACAAAATTTTGCTTAACAATAAAAAATAAATTGCACATTAAAGGATTAAGAAAAGCTGAGAGTGAGACAGGAAAGGAAGGGATATGGAACACGTCACGGCACCAGGGAAACGAGAGAACACCGAGTTTGTGAGACGAAGTTAAGGTAGGAGAGGGCGGTCGGAATGGGCAGCGCGCGGCTGTCATTAGGCAGATGAGCACATGTTGGCCCTAAAACGCAGCACTAGCCCATGGAAGCTTCATTAAAAGCAGACCCTCAAAGGAACCATTAGCGGCCCTACGTGGAAAAGGGGGTCGTTAAGAGTGACGAATTCATGATTCCCGAAGAAAAACTGCAGATCTCTGTCTCGTTCAATGACATCGTTCACGGTAGAAATTCCCCACACAATAGTTTTACCGACATTAAATATGCGTTATATTGGCGAGATAAGATATCACCACATGAAATTGATTACTCTTAGCGGATGAATCTAATGAACCAACTTCGTACAAAGAACGAAGACAGTCACTATGGATCGATACAGCTGCAGGGTAATGAGATAATACCTCTATTATACTGTCGTCGATAACATGGGATGTATTTCAATGACATGGCTAAGAAGAATTATAATATGCTGATATTATTAACACAGGTTGTAATAAAATGGCGTTGATAAAACGTTCCTAAGTAGCCTTATTTAATAACAAGTAGTTAGATACAGAACATGGCTTTATGGTTAGACTAAATAAGTGTGTTTTATGCATTTGGCTGTTTTGAATGGGTTTTGGATGAAAATAGTCTACGGAAATTACACCGTAAATTTCAATATACATACGAAACCAACTTTCCTTTGTGCCTTCAGTACACCAATCAAGTAATTTGAACACAAACGCTCCAACGTAAGCAAAAATAGAGCTAAAAAAGACTTTCTTTTGATAAGTCCTTTGTGATTTTTTTCAATGGCTTCCATCTGAGAGAAGTTGAAAATTTATGAAAGAAACGAGGATGGGGAATTTCGTGTGTGCAAGGAAGGAACGAAACGAACTACTGGAAATCCATATAAATGTTGTAACCAAAACATCGAATTGAAACGGTATAAAATAATTCAAGAACAAGGTATCAATACAAACACAAAAAATGCTGCGTTCTAAATGCTAGCGGCGGGTACCATAAATGTTGCGTAAAACCTCATAAAAACAATCAAATTCAATTATAAAGTCATCGATGAGGATTACGAGAAAATGAGAAAACCAATTCCAAAGGACAAAACTCGTCAATGCCCAGCTGTTCTTTTGAAAGGGCAGATTTTTGCACCACAACTCATAGGAAAAAAATAATACCAGTAACAGGAAATCATCTCCAGAAAACAAAACTCAATCATTTTTCTGCAATGATAAAACTATTTTGTATCTAAAAGTTATTTAATTGTTCGACAAATCAGAAGTATTTCATTGTCAGCTTTGAAGACATAGCGAACAATTGTCTCATCATCATTCTGTGACAGTAAGAGAGTCTGTTGCGCTGGCGAGGGCCACGTAAGATGCTCATCGAACTGGACGATTGTGAGACAGCGGTGAGAGGCGCCACAGAAGAGGGACTCTCAGAGGTTAGTGAAGGCAGGCACACAAGTTACCAACGCACAAACTTGGAAACATGGAGACTCAGAGCGAGAACTCGAGTGAGACTCGACCTATTGGAGACAACTTCGAGCGCACCGAACTATGCCCAGCCAACGAGATCGCAATAGCGTTTAATTGGACTACATTTGAATAAAAAGTTCTCAGTGAGGGAGATAAGAATAAATGGGAGGTAGAAACGAAAATAAATAAGGTGCAATGTAATGTTTTCTATAAACAGTGCGTACATGCTAAGCATAAAAGCTGACAAAAAATATAGAAATTAAAAATTGCGATCAGATCAATAATTCTTGAAAGGAACTGAACCTCACCTTTCATTCGTAAACTCTTTCAATTTTCAATTGAAAAAACTCGGCTGCTAGGTTAAAAGGATAAAAAAAGTGTCCTAATCGAATTTCTCATCGCAATAAGAAAGTATGTGAAAGATACTGACGCACAGCAGTACTTCGCCGAAAAATGGGACTCACAAATACGTTTTCATGATCAGAGAAACGAAGTTTCCAGCCGCGTAGAATGCTGGAAACCGCTCTGGTCCCTAGCCAATACATCGCAGACGAGCTGACAATAGGGAGGCTTACAAGTGGCCAGCACACAGACAGAAATCCAAAAAAATAGGTAAAGCTTAACAGCTACGACAACTTGGAACTACGCAGCTTGTTTTAGACTAGCATTGGGGAAGACTAAGTGGTTCAACTCTCGACACTTCTTAAACGGATCAATTACAAAGGCAACTCGATTTGGACAGCCTGAAATGTTTTCCAATTGGCTAGCGAGGAAAAAACAGGTAAAAGCGATTCACACAGAGCGAGCAGGTGTTCAGTGACTAGTAAACAAGTAGCGGTCGTTCATAAAAAAAGGCTCTCACAATTGTGACAACCTTCTCCGATACACAGAGAAATACAGAGTGTTTCTTCGCGTGTTTTCCCCGTATATAGTCAAAAATCTTATGAGATAACTCATAAAACTCACGTTCAAGTAACTACATACTGCATCATATCAAGTCGATATTTCTTACCTCTTTGTTTGAACAAACCGCACAAGCGTACCAAAACGAATCGAGTCTTTGTGCTACTAAATCACTCACAAAGCAATATTAAATAAGACTTTAAACAGAAAATATTGCTTCCAGTTGTTTTTTTATCGTGCTTCAAGATTACATGTGAAATGTAACTTTTGAATCTAGGATAGCCAACACCAGACAAATTCCAGAATATTTCACGAGCGCTCGTTACATTCCTCGAGTTGCTTCATTAGTGAAGTTTTAGTGAGGCTCAGTTGTGAGCGGCGCTTCTAGCAACAGTTGGCGCATCTTCTTTTCGCACAACTTGGCAATATCCTGCGCAAACAATAGAGATCGATACGCAAAACAACCGTCACACCATCTTGCTTACACATTTCTTGGCACACAATGACTACAATAGGACTGAGAAATTTCTCCTTCCAGATCGGGAAAGAAACGTCATGCAGAAATATTCGTATTCAAGAGGGAAAACATTCACTGCAATGGAGAGCATAGGAAGCACTTAAGGTAAAAATATGAAGGCTAATGTCTGAATTGACTGGACAGATGTTTTAAACAAGCCACGATCGAGTTGAACTGGAAACAATGAGCTTAAAGGCGGTCATAGAGGCGTGTAGTATTGTGCCTCAGGGAAGATCACACATCCGAGCTCAGGATTGAGGCGGCTAAAGCAAACAGAATCGCGGCAGTGGCAGGACCCCGCGGCAAGAATACATCGACCCGGCACTCGTAGTCTTGAGTGTACTTAGATCTCCCAGCTCTTCGTCGTATCTGGGATACGAGTTCATAGTCAAGACATAGAATGATGATAGCATGAAATGGGAATAGAGACAACGGATCGAGAAGTTTTGCCAGTTCGACAAATGATTTTAAACTAAAAGAATTAAAATTATGATGAACACGATAACATTAATAACAGCTAGCCGTTTTTAAATTATTTATTATTTTAAAAAAGGGATAGCAATCCCATTATTTCGAGCAGTGTATTAACAGTGGCAGAGAGCGTTTCAACACGACAGTGCATTGGAGAATATTACAGATAAAAAGAATCGAAAACATTCTTGAGAATAATGACCGAAACGCTGGGACTGTTGAATTTAAAATATACTGCTTCTGCATAAGAGTTGGAATGCTGAAATAATATGAAAGGAGCAACGATATTTTCTAATAGACTACTATGCTATCAAGGATCGTATCAATGAGCACAATTCATTCTTCTTCAACACAATTGTGTTTACCTAGCACACAACCAGGCAGGAGACATTAAGAAGCTATTGTGTGATCCGTAAGATAAATAACGTTGAAGAATTTTGTTAAATTGTTTTCACAAAATACCTACTCATAGAAAAACACAGCTGACATAAGAAATATGAAGATCCGAAGAGATATCAAAAATCTCTTCTAAGCCGCAATATGCTAAGAGACATGCTTCTTGTATTTGCTCCAGTGCTCACATGATTTACGATTTCGCTGATATGAGTAACTTGTGTGTATGTCCGTCAAAAATAATGGGTTCTAATATCATGCATTTGGAGGAAAAACTTAGAGCAAAAGATTCTCAGACCTAATCAGAAAGTCTACGGATTTAACTCCAACGGTTAAGATTCTATATACCTGAGAGTCTACGGATTTAACTACCAGTATTGAAGGGAGATTCCCATTGTAATAACATAGGAGAAATTACGCACAAAAAATATAAAAAATTATTTACTTAAGGAGACACCAGGCGTTTTATTATATAGTGTTGATACTGCATGTTTCTGGGAAGACGAAGCAACAAATTACTGCGTTGACGAGCGAATTTATGGAGTGGGCGAAGTGAGCGAGCCCACCAAGTGAGTCGCTGTAGCCCCAGCAGAGCTTTACATGTTATTAAATATTTCCGGACTCAATATTGAAAGTACACGGGCTCGCACTCAGGGATGAATTTGCCACAAAAATTGAATTTACACATCATATGAAGGAAAATTGTAGTTTTATCAAATGAAATGAAGTATATGATCATTACTAAAGGTCGCTAGGAGGTTCAAGTTTCGTTCAGAATAGAAATAAATCGGAAAATAATGATCGGAAATAAAATAACAAAAACAAACACTATCCATAAAATGTTCAATAACGAGAACACTCTACAGTTTCATTGTATGCTATGTGGGTTTACCGCTTCTTTTTTATTCAAACTAGCTAATATATTTTTGTATTAAAGAAACTTCAGGACAACCGTGAGACATTGAGACCACTAACACCGGATCAAACACGCATAACTTAGTTTTCTAACAGTAAGCTAAGCTAACCCAGCCAGTTCAACTATCATGGAACATAAAGAGAATCTTGCGGTAAAATTCTCAGCGGCCCCTGAAAACTGATTTACAGACATAAAGCGGAAGCCTGGCAATCTGCTTCGTTGAATTGGTGTTCTTAGGAAATGATGTAAACATAAAAACTGGCGAATTTAATATCTTTAAATTAAAAAAAGAGCATTATAACAGTTCATAACATCTACATGCACACGTAAGGCCTTTTGAATTTTTCAAAGTGTATTCCTGCTAACCCTAGAATAGTCAACAACTGTTATGATAGTTTTACAGTTCGGTAAAGAATATTTTTTCTTCTCTTTCGTTTCGTCTATGATTTGATCACTAAACAAAGTTTCAAACATGTAAACTTATGATTTCGTTTCCTGATAACAATAAGCAGAAAATGCTGAAGCAAATGATCCGTAGTGCAAATGTTACAAAATACTGCACGAGTGAAGTTTGCTCACAGAAGTAATAGCATAACGAATCAAAGTTAGAATGTGTGACGAAAGAGTTAAACATCCAGTCAAAATATGTAGTGATAAAAAACACACGCAAAATTCCCTACCATGTTATTCATAAAACGTCTATAGTGTTATTTTAAATGGTGTCTACAAAATTCCCTCGAAAGCTGCTTTTCCGTTTACAATAAAGTGCACGTCATGACGCAAGAGGATGGCTATTCCTAATTTTAAAATAAGTATTTTCGCTTTTAGAGACCATCGGCCAGCATATATCACATGACGCATTATTGCCACAACTCTAAAATCCTTTTCCATTTCTGTACAGCCGACAAAAACTCGGGCGAAGCGAGAATTCTTTCAGGACTTTCCTTTCTTGTGCCAAGGCAGCGAGGGGCTTCTCTCCTTCCAAAGGTGTCAGGGGCCGGAAATTTAGCGGAGTTTGGGGGTTCTGCTCTGGTGCGTCAGCTACACAAATACGCAACTGAACGCTCCGTGGCAGCTCTCACAGACTACTTCAAGAAAGCAACAACACGAACTCAAGTGAGCGACGTGCAAATTGAAAGATCAGTGATTTGCACGAAATGAAGTACGATTTGTGGTGCCACGAAAAGTGGCATAAAATATAGAGCTTGATATGAATAAAAAATTCAATTTCGACCCTTTTTATTGCCCACGATATTCCTAGTACCAGATTTGGTCGTGAGTGGTGCAACTATGAATCGATGCTCAGCTGCTAATTCACTTACTGAAGCAATTGAAAAATTTTAGAGCATTCAAAATACAACAATGGAATTTTTGCAGGTTGAGTCGAGTCCATTTGGAATAACTTTCGTTTAACAAGACTATTGATACATCGGCTCCCCATTCATATAACTATTAAATTATTTCAAGTCCGTCCCTAAACAATGAGTTTACAAATTTTGAGCCATTGTACATTTTGAAATATGACTCACGCTCGTCTATAGGGACAGCTAATATCTTTTGTATAGAACATATATACTAAAATATTTTACAAATGTTTAATCAAATCTTCAGGAGATACAAATTTTCAAAGAGAGTTAAAAAATATATTTTATTCAGCTGAGTCTCTGGTTAACGAACAAGTTCATAACGTTACCGAGTTTTCATAATATTTTTACGTTTTTACGTTTCCGGGACCAGGAATATGTGCACACAATCCGTGGGCGGCACAAAGTGTACGAAAAGAATTGAACTCCTTTGTTGTCTCGCTTATTATTGTTAAAGAATATACAACAAACAGGTACAGACTTGTCTTTATAATGATAACACAGATTTTTTAGCTTAATTATATTTTTAGAGTTGCAATACACATAATAAATCAAAAACTAAAAGAACTTGACCAAAACAGAAAAAAGAATAAGTTGAGAATATAAATTACCGGTTAAATAGATAATAAAAATGAACGAAATTTGACATTACTGCAGTTCGATTCCAATCGGTGGAAAAGGCTTTTACAGTACAACCCGCATCCAACCATATAGGAATCTACACTGACTTTATAGAGGATTTGTTCCCACAGAAGATACACTCCAAGAACAGGAAATTCATCACTCCAAGTACTGCCTGAACCGAGGATGATGGTCAACCATAACAGCCAAGAATAATGGCTACGTCCAGCGGGCTCAGCAACCCTAGCTTTCCGGTATCATGGCTACGTCCAGCGTGCTCAGCAACCCTAGCTTTTCGGTATCATGGCTACGTCCAGCGTGCTCAGTAACCCTAGCTTTCCGGTATCATGGCTGCGTCCAGCGTGCTCAGCAACCCTAGCTTTCCGGTATGACTACGTCCAGCGTGCTCAGCAACCCTAGCTTTCCGAAGACACACATAGAGGAGTGACGAGCATCAATAAAAATAAATACAAACTGTGCACAACTAAATTTACCATTTGAGTTTCATTGTTTGGAAATAAAATATGCGTCTACATTGTATATTTCATTCTGATAAAATATTATTACTCTTCTTAAACTAAATTTAGCTGAGAAGTTTCATAGTTTTTCATTTTTACAAATTAATAAATTTGTTTTGGAAGAATCACATAGAAAGGTTTATAGAGCCGTTTGGTATGCAGGAAACATTGCTTGACTGATAAAATAAAGTACATTTTTTAGTCGACATAGGCAAAAACAAGTCGAAAAAATTCAGAAGACACCTTAGAAAATTATGAACAAACATGACATTCTCGACTTAGCAAATTTTAACATCACTGGTTCAAATAAGGAATGAATGGAGTACACGTACTTCAACTTTATTACCCGGTCTGAATACCAAAGTATCGAAGAAATGGCCGCTATGAAGTTCTATCTCCTTCCTATAAATAGTAAACTTCAATAGTTGCTACTGATGTTACGAAAATATAGTTCATTAATGAAAAATTCATCACCTAACAATATTCACCTATACATCAATCTAAACACAAAACTCGAGCAGGCAGTCGTTTACGTAAATTATTTCAATATTTCAAAGCAACACGTAAACGTCTCGGCAAACAAACTTTAAAGGTAGCCTTTATCCTTCGCTAATCATTTATTCTGATAATATTAAAAAAAAATTAAATAAATTAAAAGTAGAATGCAAAAAGAATTGACGTGATAGGTCTAAAATAACAAGGCTGATATCAACATATTACTATGAGAGCAAATACTCACACGAGTAAAACTGTTAACAATATTTTCAAAAAACATTCCGTCTCGTGACTTTCGTTCCAGTGCTCTTGGCAGAAGTTGAGCAGGATGTCAGAGCAAGGCGCTTAGTGTCGGATTAAAAAGCAACAAGCAGTGCTCTAGTCTCACATGCGACACAGAAGAAACATGGAGTATAACACATATGGCAAACGAATATTTAACATACAAACTTGAACTAACAATGCGTTGGCGTGTGTACAATCTTTTCGTATTACACAGAGCATTCGGCTTTAAATTCTGACCTAAATCTGCTCGTTCTTCGGGCGTAACTTACAGCT
>VCRD01000334.1:235340-301614 GCA_006783055.1 Trinorchestia longiramus | reverse complement strand
TTATTATTATTATTAAAGATATATAGTGCGCCACACAATATTAGAAAATTCGTCTCGAGAAAAACACGAGAACCCTACCTTCATCCTCGGAAGAGTTAAGTCTCTAATAAACACAAGGGAGCCGATTTTCTTCTGTGCTCACCCCTCGAAGTCCAACAAGTTAATCCCCTTCAGGTTAATCAACTATATATTTTTTGAGACTGCAGTGTGTTATAAGAGATATCAATGAGGAACGATTTTGCTTCAGGTATGTATTGATCCAAACGTAATCAGCAATTTCCTCGAAAACACTCAGTTGATGGGTGCAGGGCTGAGTCCTCTCTAGCCTGCCGAGAGGCACAAACAGAGACATTAACTCTAGGACAATATTCATGACAATCATATAGCAAAGTGAAAACCCATTTACTTTTACGACAATAATTTAGTAACGGAATAGGCGAACAAGAACAAGTTTGTAGAAGCAACTTTAAACGCTCGCGCCGAGCCAGGGCTTCTCGTTCGAATGAAAGGCAAACACAATTACCTGTAGTCTGGAGATTCGTGTTAAAGTTTTCCAATGTATTCTTTAACTTTCCCTAGGCATCAATTTAAGAGTCAAATTAAGAGACATTTCGACAGTAAGAAGGTCCCTAAATCAGATGTACTAGTAATGAAAAACTAAAGAGAAGATACACAGGTTCGACTTGAAAAAATTAGAACAGTTTTGAAACTATAATAAAAACGAAACGTATCAGTGGATAGATAATACTTCTGGATGTTTTATTTTTTTCCAGCAAATTTTCCACTAATATTTTGAATGCTAGAAGCAACGCATAATATATAAGGAATTAGGACTACAAATTTCAACACTATTTGCATTAAATTGACAAGTTTTTTAGTGGTCTCTTAATTTATACAGAATACTCCCCCATTCAAAAATTTCAGAGATAGGCTAACATTTAAAACATTTTAGGGTATATATCCCTCACACTCGATAAAGAAGAAATTAGACCCTTAAATATTTCTATGGAATATTTCTTGGAATATAAATTCATCAACTTCCCTGTTCTACAAGCAGTGCGCTGTCGATACGTCCGCTTTGAAGTTAGCGCTAAAATCTTGGACCCGAGCACGAAAGGATATGGGCCTAAATCATTACTTGACATGAATGAAGTGAATATGTTTTACGAATTAATGGTCACGTTTCAGCGTATCAAAAGTTGAATATTTATGGCATAGAATCGCACACAATTTCTAATCATTAAACGATAATGCACCTAATGTAGGGATAAAATATTTTACATCATTATCAATTTAACAAAAAAATACTATCTCTGAAAATATCTTTTGACACTCTAGTACATCCCATTGGAAGGAGTTTAACTCAGACGAGTTCAACTGAGGGTCTTGCAAATCGAATGTTTTAAACCACGTAGAGGACTTAATTCGCTTGCTCGTAGCATTGAGCATAAAATTTGCATACCAACATTGTCATTTAAGTTTTCCCTTTATATATTTTCGAGGCAACCAAAAAATTTGACTTATGTTTCGAATTAATCGATAAGATTTGCACGAACATAAGAAGAAAATGTAACAATCCAAATTAATTCAACCCTACCACAAGACGGGATCGGGGACATTAATTATTCTCGAAGCAGGAATATTCAATTTGGCCACGTCCGCCCGAGATCGAAACTTCAAAAGAGTGCTTAGGCAAATTAAAGCTGTAGCGCACTTGACTCAAACTACTGAATGCTGGAGTTCCAGAAGAATTTTGGATCATGACACATGACAAATGGTCGAGAAACAATGAGACTGGTTGGAAGCCTGATTTTATCAAATGTGGGTGAAGAATGGCAGAATATAACGTACCGTAATTGCAGCGAAAGACACCTTAAATCAAACCATATCACAAATAATTATACCCGCTTGATAACACCGCCGTTTATATTTCAAGATTTCAAGTTCCGCAAGTTTGATAAAACTACAAAACAAAACAGTAAAATTTCAAAGTTTTACCCCCAGTTCTCATATTTATTCATAGGTGAGGCAAACAAAGACCTTTCAATTTGCATGAACTTTTCTTGGAAAACATGGTAGAAAAGTAAGCTCTCAAACACTCGAGCGAATTTGTCGTTAGCTCACGTTGCATGACATGAGTGACCCAGGGGCAATTCCAGACGAACGCTCCAAACAAGCCTACTTTTCGTGTTTTCTGCTTCAGGGGATTATCCAGCTCAAGATTTTACCGTGGTCTCTTCAGGAGCTCTTCCTATTCAGAGCTCTTATTAAAAAACTTGCAGAGCAGCCAGACGTAGGAGTGGCCTCGTCAAGGCAGTTTCTGAGTGGCTGTTACTGGTACTATTGAGCGATCTTCCGCAGCTGCACGTGCAGTACATCCAGCAAGCCTAGGAACCCCAAAACTAACAGGATTTAGCAATTATAACTCGTATAGTAGCGAGCTGTTTTTGAACATGTGTTTGATTTTAAATTTGCTATCATTTACAATGGAGGAGCGACTAGTAAATTACACTAAGCGTTTTGGAAAAATAAATAAATACTGAAGGGATACCGGCAACTATCAATTTTAAAAAAAAACTCATTGACAACCTAGGACCTATACCTACAACAAAATTATACTACCGCCTTTTAAGCAAACTTTGTCATAGACTCATTTGACAATTTTGAATATCTTCGACCTTAAAACGTTGATGAGTTTGAGTATAAAAATCATGCCTTGGAAAAAACCTTTTAACTACATATACAATTTTTATGAAGTGTATTTGTCTTCTAAATACTAATTAACTCGTACAGTATGTTATACTGATGAATTTGTTGGTTGAAAAGTTTAAGTTTCGAATAGCAGACATGAGGTAGACCAAAATATTTTGAATAACCAACGTTTTCATTAAAAATTAGTTTTTGGTTTTGCCAAAGGAATTTATGCAGGCAGAATATAGCGAGCCAAAAACACTCATAACAATAATACAGTATTCCTTCGAATGCTTCCCGTTATGTTAGAGCATACCAGTTTCAAAGGAGAGGAAACAAAATCAAAAAAAGAAAGAAAAACCTCAAAAAATATACATTTGAGTTTTTTCATAACAGAAGTACTGGCATTACGTAGCTGCGTACAACCTCTGTATCAAAAAAAAAACCAGGTCATTTCTTTCTACTATTTTCAATACAAGAAAAAACTTATATTAAAATACCTGGCTCTCATAGTCAAATTGTTTAGCTAAAGCAAGGAATCGAACATTGTGCATCGCATTGCGGTCATTTGCACAACATGCAGCGCCTTCAATGACGCGGATATTTGAAAGACAATTAATTTACGTGATTTTTTGTAGACACGGATTGATCGCTTTAATGATGGCTGAAAAAATTATTTCTCGAGATAAAATTGTCTCCTCACATTCTGTCTGCCTATCAACCAGAAATAATGGGTTACTTTTGTCAGCATTTTTTACATATTCTTGGTAACGTTGACGGAGGAAGCGATAATATACTGCATGTACGTCTTTAAGTGTTGACCTGTTCTCACCGAAGCTTCGAATGACTATTTTGCCCTGGATTATCGTCGCAATAAGATCCTCACTCAACTGACAGTATTAACGCTAAATAATTTGTTCCTTTGGCATCTCGAAGCGATAGCCAGTTTTCTTAAACAAGGTTATAGATACAAGTGATCTTGTTACTTTTGACACCGTAAAAACAGGAAACACGCTAAATCTTTTTCTATAATAAATACCACAGAATGTGCAGTTTGAAATTTCAATTCCGACTTTTCATTTTTACACTTCGATGACGACTGTAAATTTATATTCCATAACCCTCTACAACTGACAAATATTGTCAGAGTCATATTCACCGAAAGCCTTATCGAACATTTCCTAAGTTTTTACACAGATTTCTGGGACAAATTAAGGACTGTAAATAAAAGCTCGTTTCTCCCATGGCTGAGCTATTCAAATAGACGTCGTTTACCAGTGTATCAAAATGGAACATAAACAAGGCTGTGCAGTCGACCAAATTAAACTATAACATCCATGATCTACAGTATCTCGCAAGCGTCCCTAAAAATGTAGTCACGGTGATGACAACCTTTGATAATTGTGACACAAATTCTTATTAATTCGTACTTCGACGTAGCTGTGGGTAACCCAAGCTGCTTCCTATTCATAAAACTTCTGAATTCAATTGAATTAGTGGCACGTTCATTTGCAGTAACATTACCAGGAATGATGAAGAAATTCAATATGCTCTTTGGAATTTCTCGCTTCATTCAAGTAGCCACTTTTTGTCTTAATTTTCCTACATGCACTTTTATGAAAGCAGTCGAAAGCTGAGAGTATAAGCAGCTTTAAGTATTTGAACTGCTTACTATTTATAACACCATGGAAAATGGCTCATCTACAGCCTTTTGTAAGTACGAATTAATCCCATTACGAGGATCTATTAATTAAAAAAAATACTTAATATATTATGATATATTGAAAACTTCAAACACTAAAAATATGAATTCAAAAGAAGGTACTAAGTTTCCAAACTCCCCTGTAGTTGAGCTCAACAGCTAACTCCTCAACTTGAGGAACTAGTCTACACAATATATTTTTCGTAGCAGCGTTAAATGGTAACTATGTGCTTGCAAGCACATGGAATCCTGACATCAACCAACGACACTTATGTTGACAAGCGCTAGAATTACTTGGAGCTTACAAGTCGCAACTCAAAGGTGTCCTTAAGCTCTAGAGAAAATAAGCTAGCAATACCTTTTAATTAAATTCACTTTTGAAGGAGAAGATAACGTAAGAAACCTGAAACGAAAATTCTGCCATCCCATAACTCAGCGATTTATAAAAAAGAAGTGCCCACTGCTAAGCAGAATGGGAAGACATGAATATTGCAAATATTAAGCACAATTTCAGCGCTACAAGGTACTTAGAATACGAGTATACATACATAACGCTAACTAAATACAATTGAACAAAACAAAACAAAATGAGTCATAAGTGTCGAAACAATGTTTCTTGAAGATATCAAAAATTGGAGTATGGTGTAAACACATAACAAAAGACTTGTATTCAACTCCCAAGTATACTCTTAAATGATTCGTTCAAATAGAACTGGTGGAAATAGAGTATGTCGATTGTCGCTACGGTCATCCTTTACGCCGTTCAAAAACAAACGCTGATATGCCGACCAAAATTTTAATATCAAACACAGAAGAGATGCTAAAATAAACTTACAGGTCTTAACAGAGTGATAAAAACGTTTCGAACAATATTTGAAACTCATGAACTGTTTTTTAAAAATAATTTCCAATTTCAATTTGAACATACATTCTTAAATGTTCAGGCTCTTATTATACCTAAATGTAACGAAGTACACTAAAACAATGATCTCACTTTAATGAGAATATTGGGAAAAACTTTCAAACTAATTTTCAGTAAAACAAAGGATGACGCACGGATCATAGAAGTGATTGATGACATCGACCGAGTACGCGCAACATTATCTTTATATTCTCCTCGCAGAGCGAGATGGATTTTACTTCAGATTTAAAAATCTCAAGTTGATTTGATGCGAGTTAAAGTGTACCAAAATGTATAAATTACCCACAATTTCCAACGTAATATTTCACAATATTGGTTCAAGATAAGAAGTTTCATTGTGAACAGCTGGTGAATTGCATGCAGAAACTCGTGTCTGAGAAGTTCAAATGAATAAAATAATTAAAATTGCAGGCCTAATAGCCTGCAATTAATACTATTAACTATTATACAATTAACTATTAATATACTATTAACTATCCAAATTTGTTATTTGGAAAAATCTATATTCATCCAACTCACTAACACGTTTGTTCCTATTTTCCTGAACATTTACTTCAAGTACTAACAGGAGACATCAAAGAAAATAAATTTCAAGGGATAAAAAGTTCAGACTATTGAAGAAATCAGTACCATTTCAATAATGTCCGCAAGACAACTCGTTACTTAAGCACAACCCACAACTCCCGTGGGTCGTGAGACATGTTTTACTTTGAACTGGCAACAGCAGCGTCCTACGACAGCGTTCAGACAAACTACAACACTTTCGGCCGACCTTTTGAACAGGGGAAGAGTTTGTCAAACTAGACACTCCCGCTAATTTTCGTTTTGCTTTTGATTATGAAAGCAGAGGAGAGCTGCCTCAGAGATTATAACTGACAAAATGCCATAGTATTAAGTTCTGTCAAGGGTCACACAACGAATACGCTTAATATCGGTGCGAATACTAACTAAATACGGAAATAAACTAAACAAAACATTTTACGAAATTAGGCATTCTTATGACTCTGTAGAACCCAACATTTCTGCTTATGTGAATCACTACTAAAATTAAATAAATCGCCTTAGAACGAAACCTTTGACGTTGAACAAAAATCATTAACATGCTAATTAAACTCCCACTAAAAATTTTAAACTAAACTTCGAATAGTAACAGTATCAAACTAAATGCATTGCTTTCTGTCGAACAGTAAAAGTTTCCAGCTATAGTCGGAATGAACTTGAAACTTTTCTGACTGTTTTGTATGACTTTGTTAAGTCTATATTGAAAGTTTGAGCGCTGACAAGACGCTCTTTGCACAGAAATAACATCAAGAAAGAAATTAAATAATCATTACAAGGATGAAACAAAAATCTATACCGGAGCACGTAGTGGTAACTATGAAACAAGTTGCTCAATTTAAGTAACAATCCAACAGAGTCCTTTCTGCAGTCACTCTTCACCATACGTTAGTCAAATACTTCATTGGAGTTTATGTTTCTCTGCGTTCACAGTCCATCAGTCTCTGCTGAAATCCTTCTATGACATATCAGACCCTGGTAATGAGTCCCTTCTAAAAAAAATTGGGCGCCTGTGTAACGACAGTTTTTTTTTCGGCCAAAGACGGCAATTTTGCTCTGAAAGCTTAAATGGAGAGAGTGCGTTTAAAGCGGCAGCGATATCGAGTCCTAATTAAGCGACAGACTTCCTTTGAGTGAGACACTCGGTGTCAGACGGACGCTCATCTGGCGACCGCTAATGGTGAAAAAACAGTTACAGAATGTTCTCAATGAGGCAACTAGAAAATACTGAGCACTCTCCAGCACGACTGGCAAGTACTCTTACTTTCGGTTTCAAGTTGTTTTTAATGTTGCTGTCGGAACGATCGCATGCAAACTTCAATTAAGGCTAAGAATACCACCAAACTTTTAACCTCTCTGAGAACAAATACGCAATTACAACAAGATACTGTATGGCGTTATGAAATCGTTAAGATTTGATAAAAAATTTAAAAACGAGTGAGTAACTGAGATACAAATTCCCTTTGATATCATAAAACTATGTAGGCCTCGGATGTAGCAACCCAAAAAAGGATAGCCATAAAGTACTTGAAAGTAGTATAAAAAGATACAACTACTAAGAGCAGTTGGATTTATCTTGATTAAGCTAATAATTTACTAAATATAACTGAGCACAGGAGCTCTTTAGATACTCGGAAAGTGAAATAAAAATTTCACGATACCAAGGATCAAAGAAACAACAACAGTTAATTATTTTGAGAACTTTTACACCGTGTTTGTTCAATTAAAGCGGCCTCAAAACGAAACTTGAAAGCAAGTGACGGTACAGGTACAATGACGCAGTGATCGAGCATTAGTAGTCACAGCAGACAACATGTAATGTAGGCAACGTAGGCATTTCGATTAAGCAAAATAAAATGAAAACACAACCGAAAATACTGGTGCAAAAAGATCGTAAAATATCTGAATTAAATCAGTGAACTCGCTTTAAGAATACTTTGTAAAATGTCACGAAGTACTCCAACGAGACGAAAAAATCAAGATTGAGGTAAGCAGACATTCGTACAAGATATCAGTTGCACCAAACACCGGCCTGAATCACGAGGGTAAAAAGAAGTAGGAGAAGGAAAGAAAAGTCTAACCCAATAAAAACTAAATCAACAGTCCACTACTGCAAGTGCGTCGGCGACTGCTATAAGCAGCTAGGGTTACCACGACGAGGATAGACACCCTCAGCACACGACCAGAGATGAGCTCCAAAATTTAACATACCCTAAGGGAAGTTTAAATACTGAAGATACACGTCTGATATATTTTTGGTTTTCTTATCTAATAAAAAGCGAAGGAGTTTTAGCACGAAACTAACTTTAAGCCCATTTTATTTTCTATCATTCGCTTCTAACTAGGGTAAGTAGCAGAACAAATCGATAGAGGTGGAAAGTGGTTGCAATGCACAGTGCATAAAAAAGTCAGACTAATAGAGTACCAGCAGGAGTGGCCGTTAAGAGGGACGACAGAGTGACCGTAAAGAGAGAGTCATTACGGAACGTTAGAACAGAGCATTAAGGGCACACTGTTGAACGCTCTTCAGCTTGTCGATAGCACCTGCAAGCGATGGTCCATGCAGCCACGAGTATTGAGCTTGAGTGAAATTTCGTACACAGGCTGCGGTCTGAGAAGTAGAAGCAGCGGTTGCTGCTGAATCCTTATCAAACGGCTATTGAAATTCTGTAGATTAAGCAAGGTGTAACTCGAATTATTGAACAATAAATGTTCATCGAACAGAGTTTACTTTTCTGAAATACGAAAAGAAATGTTACAAAATTTGTCGACTGCATTCCCAATTCAAAAGACCAAGTCTTTCTTTATTAAATCGAGTAAGTGCGCATCAATAATGGCGTACCAGCCACAGAGGACAACACTGGTTCACTATATTTAATAATATAGTGAATATCCTCCTAGTATTCTTGAAATGAAGGGCAAGTGTAGTTCATGAATTGAGAATTAAAGATTTTACTCAATACAATTACACAGTTACTTCATTTGAAATAAGGAAACTATTGTAAGGTTAATAAAAGGAAATCAAAGCTAGAAAAATGTACTAACATCCGTCGCGCCGACACGAAAATTTAAGTTCAGTTAGTAAGTTGAATATAAAATAGAAGTAATTTGAAAAACACGTACATAGAAACGTGTTATTTGTATGCAATAAAATACATTTACTGATACACTTTATACATGAAAGGACAATTTATGCGCTGATAAAATGTCTGTAGCATCTACAACATATTTTTGCACCATTAGTATTACAGGTCTATGGGTATAAGTTCTAAGCGTTTTTGAGGCAGAAACGCACTGATTTTGAAGGCCTTACAGCGTTTGATGTTTACTGAATAGAAACTAGACAGATTCTTGAATGCCTGATTCCCCAAAACTTCATTTTAATAAAACCACATCGCGAATAATCACAAACTGTATGAATAGGAAACGCAACAGAGCATTTTACTCTGCATCCTCCGGCTGTAAGAAGTCGTTTCGGCCGCACACTGAAACTTTCCTTCTTCCCAGAGGGGTCGTTGTAGAGGAAAGGCATGGCGCAAAGAGCGGCGTACAACGAGCATCTTGGTGTCTTTAGGATGGCTTTGGTCTACGCGAGAGCTCATAGGGCTGCAGGGGCATCTGAGTTAACTTTCTTGTTATAGCGAGTCAGCAAACTAAGGAAAAAACCACAAACAGTCGAGCTTCATTTTACTACCCTCGAACGTTCTTATTGCGAACAAGCTTTGAAGGAACGATGGTGAGCATACATATAGCTCAGGTATCTACAAAGATGAATCACGAATGTTTGGTAAAATGTACTTCCATATAAAATTGAAAACAATAAATCAATGGTTTCACGGATATTCAGATCATTGTTACATAAGTATAGGGAAAAACTTCAGAAGGATTTCATGTGAAATCAATAAAAAAACTAGAAAGTGCATCTTCACTTTCTGACCCACAGTAACTACATAAAATACAGATTTTATCAAGATAACTACGGGCTTTAAATAAAAAGACATGATCAATTCGACGTTAAGGTAAATTTCACACTGACGACGATTAATTATCATGTCACACGACACAAGCGACTCTCTTTTTAGCTCTATGTGCATACGTGCAGAACTTCTGAGTTTTCATTCACGCGTATATTCAACGGGAAGCAAAATCTAATTTTGAATATTTGATAAAGAATAACTGCAATGTCAATTAACGTCCCTTTCAACTTCTCTTGTTCCTTGTGTTACTGCAAAGTCGAGTAAATTTGAGAAATTGCTGAAGTTTTGACATTCATAAAAGAATTGAATTAAGTTGAGAATTTTTTGTGGGAAAACATTAAATTTACTAGCGCACAAAAGTGTGTACAGGTGAAGTTGACGACATACGGAAGACGTCCCAGATATGCTGCACACGACTAGTCTTCGTGAGCTATCACCTAAACTATGTTAGTTAATTTACAGCATCAACAGAAGCAGAACACTTTAAAACGATTCTACAAAAATGAACTATTTACAAAAAAGCGTTTTTGATAATCATGGGCTTGTTTTTTGACGTGATCAATATATTACATACAATTTAATACATAATTAACACCGAATAAATTTACCTAAAAAAGAAACAAATAAGCCCGTGCGTAGGTATACAGTGTGCTTGAATAATTGAATTTAAATGACTGAAAATCAAAAAAACTAAAATGTTAAGCGAACCGACACGATATTCAATAGCTATACGTATTAGATAATCTAAGTCTGCAAAACAAAACATCGACTAATCGACCTCGATTTTATTGCCCATTCAGGTACTACGAAGCGTGTCAACAAAGCTGCACATCTTTCCTCAACTGTAGAATTATAATTCCACTGAATTGAGACGGTTGAAACAGATGTTTTTTCCTAACACTCTTCAGAAACAAGAACAAAAAATTCGAAACTCAAACACGACTTAAACCCCGAAACCCTAGCATTGCAGCCTAGCATGCAGCGCCCCAATTCACATTCTTTAATATCCTCCATTATGTAAGATCGATATGTTCAAAGCGCTTATCGACGGTGCCGATCCGACTGAGGCGTTTTCCCGCGTGCAAAAAATTGCTTGTTATAGTAAAGAATGAAATAGTTTTCGTAAATACGAAATACGCTGAGACGTGAATAATAGTCTGACATAGCAAGACATCAATTATAATTGAAACAAACCATTTAACTGCTAATAAAAGTAAAGTTTATAATTACATTTTTGCAGCACTGAAAGCACCCAACAAAATAAATGCTGAACAATCGGTGCAAATATTAAATTAAATGACAGCTTACTTGAACTTGGAAGCACTGCTGTATAAAGGTACATACCGAGAGCAAAAGTTTTGCACTATTAGCATGGACTTCACAAATAAAAATACTCTTAAAAAGTCTGACCAAGAGCGAGCTAATTTTTAATCATCCATAAAACTCACCACGCACATGGACTGAATTATAAAGTACAACTGAAAGAACCAAATTAATCAGCGTTTCAGTGCAAGAATGGATGCAGCTTATCGTTATGAAACAGACATAGTAAATTTTTGAGAATACTTTTCCACCTCGTAGGCTACACTACAATAGCGAGCTTGTCTTGTCAACGTTTATACTGCGATAGCGACCTTGTCTTGTCAACGTTTATACTGCGATAGTGAGCTTGTCTTGTCAACGTTTATACTGCGATAGCGAGCTTGTTTAGTCAACGTTTATACTGCGATAGCGAGCTTGTCTTGTCAACGTTTATACTGCGATAGCGAGCTTTCTTGTAAGCTGCACTTACTTTCTGTGGGAATCTAGTACTGCTTGTCAGGGCACCAACTTCTCTACAAACAAAGATTGCTGTGTACTCAAAAACTAAAAAGAAAAAACTTCAAATAAAATTTTCCAGAAAGTGATGTAAGTAATTACGACTGGGAGCAGGACAACTGACGAACCTCCCCTTCTAAAATTGATACACCGTACACTTCTTTTAAATGTTGAACGTATGAAGACAGGAAAATTATAATGTAAATAAATTTTAGTCTTCGGAAATAATCTTGCGTAGCTACATGAAATGGCTTTCAGAATTGCGTTGAAATTTGTTTTTCAACAACTTCTTTCGATTTCAATACATGTGGTTTTGTTTTCATACGCACAATTATCAATTGAATATTAAAATTCCATAGTACTACGCTACAGAACGACGAAGTACTTTCAAAATGCTTTTAACAGGTCCCATCACATCTCGATGAGAAGCTCTAGAGCAACTTAAAACACCCAAAACTTCAGACTAAGTGTAGTACTCGCCACTCCGTAGTTTGTCACGCATTATTCACAAGTTGAGCTTTATAGTTCTATAGAAAATTTAAAATCAAATAAGAGTCGCTATGTCTCGAAAGTTTCCTCCTTAAAACTGTTCTTCAAATCGACACAATCGAGTACATGAAATGCAGTGTTCACAGTTTACGTTTACAGTATTCTTACTTACTGCATCACGCGAGCATGTTTGCAGTATTCCTAACTCCCTGCATCACGCGAGCATGTTTACAGTATTCCTAACTTACTGCATCACGCGAGCATGTTTACAGTATTCCTAACTTACTGCATCACGCGAGCATGTTTGCAAAGTTGAAAAGGCAATCGTCGCACCGGAGATGCTGCAAGGACCAGATAGACTCAGCGCAATCCACCACTTGGAGCTCGAAAAATTGACGACCTAAGCTGCTTTCTTAGCTCATGCGCATGAGCTGATCTCCAAAAGCTGGGGTTTATTGAGAATAAATTTTATGATTTAAGAATATTCTAATATTAATAAACTAATTCTAAAAGCGAAAATACAGAATAAAACAAATACATTCGATTTTCAGTTTCACACGTTGAAGGAATTAATTTCCATTCACGCCACAAAAACGAAAACACGGGTTATTTTTTTTATACCACAGTATGGTGATTCCAACGAACTCACAGAACATATACTGCATTGGAACAAGTTTTTCATCTCATGAAGAAGTTGAAACTGACTTACTCTCTTCGTTTCAACAACTAGAATAAACAACAGCATTCCTAATTTTGCAACATAATTACAATAATGAGAGTAGACGATTAGGTACAATTAGCATGACATCTAAAAGAAGCCTTTCCTATAAACTAAAAGAGACAGCGTAACACTTACTGCCTTTCTGTTACAGAGTGGCTGAATACGACTGTAAATATCAGAGGTCTAATACAGTTTGTGTTAGCGCTATTATCTAATAACTTTGACTGCATTACAAACAAATGAAGTGAAATAACTGATTGAAGCAACTGATAATTTGACTGCAATTAGAGAGCTGATCTCAGCAATAAAAAGTGACTCAATAGCAAACACAAAGAACCATTCATAATACCCCCACCTCAAAAACATTAAACAAAACACATTGATCTAAAATATGTTTAGCAGCATCGAAAGGTTTACTGATTAAGAAAAATGCAGCTACGATAAAAATATTGTATGGACCAGTTACGACCAGTTAGTATTTTCTAAATTCAGTTAATTTATGTACGCGAATACCGGATGAATTTAATGATATTGTAGCACAACCACTATTACAAGGGCTCTATTTTTATGATTAAGGATAGAAACTGCAGGAATAACAGCCCGCGCCAGAACCGGTCAAAAGAACTAAATATGTTGATGCTACTAAGCAAACGGCAACACTATTGTGATAGCGCTACAGGAAAGCCTGACAGAGTGTGTCGCCTTTGAAAACCTGATGAGCATTGTTAGAATACTAAGAAAAAAATATTTTCATGTAGCCGAAAGACTGACAATAAATTTGAAATGACTCATTAACTCGAGGGATATCATATGTTAACACTAGAACAATTGATTATCAAAGAAAGGCCAAAACTCGAAGGATCGCAAGAGACAGGCATCAGCATGACTCATCCCCCTCCTCAAAAAAGTGAGTTGCAGTAGGAAAACTAGGTTCCTACTACCTGTCTACAAAACTACATCCACACTAGATCTCTACAACCAGTGGTGCAGACCCAGAGATGCAAGGCCTACAAAATACCCAGAACAAGTAAAGTCACCCAGATATGCGCACGAAGACACCGACAACCAATGAGAGGAGCTCAGCCTACCATGAGAAGCGCTAAGCCTCGTTGGCATGATGAAGAACAACCACTTTCGGCAAAATTCCGTCGAGGAAGAAGCTGGAGGGAATAGGGTTTCGATAAAATAGATAATCTATTAGAACGAACTTACCAACGCAATGTATTCATAAGCTCATCGGCTTAACTTATAAAGTATGTTAATTTATAAGCATTGAAAAACAATAGTTTTAAAATCCCAAGAAAATACTTAAACTTCAGTTGTTGCATCATTCATAATTGACTTTTGAGAGCATTGCTAAAGTTTATTTTTGAGCAGATTTCCCTAGAAATTAGCAGATAAAAGCCAGGAAATTTTGATTTCAAATAGGACGAGAGAGGGAATAAATTGAGCGACAGTACCCCAAAGGTACACCTTGTGTATAATTTTAATTCATCACGAGTCAAAATTTGAAAAAGACAATGGAAAGACGGTAGCTAGAGAAATTCCACATACACAACAGAGCTGAAACCACAAGCATCAACCTGCAGGTTATATTTATAACTATCGAAATAACTATCAGCTATTAAGGCACAACGAGGTGAGATATATCGAAATTGTGTAAGAAAAAGACACGTTGCATCAGTCAGCCATTCAGTAACAGGCCTGATAGCAAATCAGGTACAAAGAGACACACCTGGCAGCAATTCAGCCTTAAAGTGCTAGCATTGGCAGCAATCGAGCAACAAATTCAATTGCGCCAGAAGATTGCCCATGGAATTCCGACGACGAGCGCAGGCAGCACGGGGCTGCCACAGAATAGCCTCCGGCAGGCAGTATGGGAGCTCAGACGGAGTGAGGATAGTCATGATAGAGAAAAGAAATTATAGCATGAAATGAAATGCGACGAAAACCTAAGATAGGGAGATGACCTCTGGTGAAAAAAGAGTAAGAGCAGCTATCCTGTGATAATGAAACGATACAAACAGATGTTTTACAGTAACGAGAAGTCGACCCGTACTCTGTAGTTAAGAAGTACAGCCGTGCTTTGCAGTTGCAGTGAAGTACACCGTGCCTTGCAGTTGCGAAGTACAGCCGTTCTTTGCAGTTCCAGAGAAGTGTAGCCGTACCTTGCAGTTAATGAGAAGTATAGCACCTAGCAGTAAGGAAGATGCTACCAAACCCAGCAGTAAAGAAGGCACTGCTATTCATTGCAGCAAATACTGCACAGTCGCGTTCTTCATACAAAGAGGCTGCGCAGCACCCGTCAGTATATGATATCGCACCGACAAGAATGTCTTAGTCTGAAGAAGACAGTAGTGCATTGCAGTGACAGCAAAAATACAACGGTGCATTGTAGTAAAATAATAATTCCAGTAAGTGTCTCAGAGCGAAGATACATGTACACAGGTGTATTATCCTAAAGAAATAGCCACTCTAAATCGTACAGCCTTATGCACATTGACACAGCATTTACAAAAAAGCACATCCTTCCTGCAATCTTGACATTTACATGCATGCACGACACAGGTGACATTAGCAATTGTCGGCAATTCCCTGCAAACAAACGGAACCCTGCAAAACTTCCACTACGACAACATGGTTAAGTCAGATGAGGTATTTTCAGAATGCAAATAATCTAGACAGAACAGCACATACAAATCTGCTGAAAGAGAACTGATGACATCAACAATATTCGAAGGGTCAATCAGTGTAAAGGTAATTCCTTGGTATGAAATGGAAATGATGACGAGATCTTGTCTCGTTTTTTGGATTCTAAAATGGATTGGTGACGTTCCTCAAGCAGATACCGTGATAAACAAAAACTAAATAATTTTGTACATACAAAGTGTTGAAAACATCTGGCAAGATCTTCTAATGAGTGGGTTGCTTGAATTATCGCGAAATTTGTCAGCAAACTTTTCTATTAAAACCCATTCAAAATTGTAATTTTTTCAAATAAAAGCACAATAGATATTCTTTCAGCTTTAGCATATTCCAATAACTGGTTCCGCTGAGACATTGAAAACGTCTTTACAAAACAAATTAAAACACAAACGTGTGAATCAAGAAGTGGCCAGCACAAAGAGTCCAGCCGACCAAGTGCGTCTGTATCACGTGGACCAAATTGTCGTACACACGGACAATTACTTCACAAATATTTTCTCCCTCATGGGAAGTTAAGACAATAGACACGACACAGGCATGACAGGTTGTGAGACGCCAAGATTTAACTTGCACATGAAACTTGCTGCCACTTTGCAATTTAGATCATTGAATAGTTCTGTGACTACAACTGGAAGATTTGTAAAATAAAAGAAAATGAAAGTTGATAGAGGGGAGAGATGTTAAAATAACTGATGCTTAAATAAAATAATTTAATTGAACGATCAAAGATTCATAAGTGGATACATGTTATTTGCTTTCATAGTAAACTGTGATAAAAATATAGAATTCTTCAAAAATATAATTTCAAAAAAATAACTAATAGCTACATCTTAAGGTAAAAAGTTTCGTTCATTAATTCTTCATTAATCGTTTTCGTCTGAAGTGAGTCTCAAGAATATATGTAGATATCACTAAATGTTCGTTAGAGTAAAATTGCTTAGTTATTATTAGTACATGATCGCCCACAGCTGAAATCTTAATAAACCACCAAATTTCTAAAATTAATTAAATTCATGTCAAGTGATCAAACTTTGACACCGTCCTTGGTCGTACACCAGTCAGATGAGAACCGTTTTAAACAGAAATTTCATATCACTTTATAATTGAAGAATAAGATTTTACACTTAGGTAATTAGTAGCCTATTGCGCAGAACACAACAAAAACACAATAAAGGAAGCCAGGTTTGAATCATGAATAGGAGACTCTATTACCCTCGTCCACATGGTTGCTGCGTCAACAAAGGGTTGCACGCGAGACGGTGTGTCTGAGGACAAAAGGAAGAGACGGACCAAGTTCAAGGAATGTTATCGATTTCGGAGACCACCAGGCTCCCATAAAAAAATTGAAAAGAAAAGAACTTTCCAAGAGACAAGTCAGGGCGCCTTCATTTTAACGCAAAATAAAGTGATAAAAAATTTCAGTGAGAAGTCCTAAAAGTGAGGTAATTAAGCTCCGTTTTCTTGAGAGCTGTATTTTTCAGGTCGGCCTTCATGGCAGATAAGGAATAAAATCCTGGCTTTCTAGACTTCGACGTCTTCTTCAATTAATAGAGAAAAATGGCTGTCAAATGAAGCCAATCGATGAAGATCAAATTTTAACTGATACTGTCAACAAAAATGAAGTTATAATATTAGATGTCAAATAATCAGACGAAATAATGTAGTACTGAGACAAAACGAAATTAAGTGAAGCTAAATGGGCAGGACATGAATTATAAATTTATGCCATTCATCATTACAATTTGTAATAACGCTTCTGTTCTTGGTCACCCGTTATCTGTTTCCGATAGCAGAAAAAATACCTACACCTTTCCTGTCAGAGAAATTAATGCTTCAGAGTAGCACTGGCGTCGAGTCATTAGTAGTCAGCAAGCTTTTCC
Organism: Trinorchestia longiramus; assembly: GCA_006783055.1. NCBI lineage: Eukaryota > Metazoa > Arthropoda > Malacostraca > Amphipoda > Talitridae > Trinorchestia > Trinorchestia longiramus. The sequence continues at coordinate 284,150 of VCRD01000334.1, read as the reverse complement.
TGGGAGCTACGTCGCTAGCCTCCAGAGCTTCGTGAATATCATGAACTCGTCTCAAGGAATACGTTATGGTTGTGTAAAGACGATTGTGGTGCGGTAGCCTAAAAGTGTATTCAAAAATAACCGTAACTTAAATTAATAGTACAAACCTTTAAGCAAATGTGCATTCAATTGCGTAATGATTTCTGTGTATCACATAAACGTGCCAAACGTTTTACACACTACTACTTATGATAAATTTCATCGTTTTTGAGCAGCAAAATATTTTAAATAAGGAATGTGTGTCTAAAGGAAACGGAAATGAAGCCGTCGTCAACACCGTTCACCATAACACAAAATTCAGCAAAGTTAAGGCACAAACGACGCATCCGATTTCCCGAAGCGTCCAAGTTTAGCGCCTATATGCGGCGAGTTAGACGATAGGATCAGACTCCAAGTTCTCTCTAGTAAATTTAGGCTAAGCAGAGGCATAAGTTCAAGACTCGCCTTAGCACAGGAACCTGCATTTCTATGCTTTCATATTGATAAATGATATTTTCGTAAATTTACCTAGCACGCAGTACTGAAGAAATGCAAAATTTGACGTCCGCTGTTTCTTTCGGGAACTAAAATATGACGTATGAGAAGGAAACTTCCTAGGCTTCTTTCTTTTGACATGAGCTACGAAAAGAGCGGCAGCAAGGTAATGGTACCTATTCTTTCGCCAATGTGAGGTTGTCTCCCTTGAAAGTATTTTCTCGAGAAGAACTATGACGCCAAAGTGAGACAGATGTCAGCACGAGTCGTGCTACTGGAGAATGGAAACGAATTTTTATTAAGGAAACATTGTAGATACACATAAATCAAAGGAAACAATCCGAGGAAAAAACTAAGCGAGGAAAAACTTGACAAGAATAAAAGTGCGAACACAAAAACGAAAGAGATGCCTTTCAAGCAAAATTGGAATATCTGCACTTAATTCGGACAGAATGCATAATAATACGAACCACGGCTGTGAATAATTTTACACAAATAAATAAATAACCGCCGTCGCGTAAAGAGAAGAAAATTTCACCAACAAACTGATTCAAATTTCCCTATCTTGGAAAATAGTTCCCATCAATATGAAGCGGTGAATTATTTTGACGTATCCAATAATCCTTGACATGCCATTAAGTATCGACGCCTGGAAAATTCCATCACGAGTACATAACAGTTTTTCATGAGTCAGTTAACGCCAGCTGAAGCCCAAAACTTTTAAGAATCTTAATTTTCGGGAAGCAGAACTAAATTATTCGCCGCCAAGATCAGTTGCAAACATTCAAGTCTGATCAATAAAATAAGATTTCCAACTGACGTGGTGAACTTCTCGAAAATACGAAAAGTTAAATCAAGGTGACAGTTTCGTTTTGAAAAAAATTGGAGATGTTGATCGCACGATGCACCGACCTTCCACGAGAGAGCAAAAGAGAAAAAGCGAAAGATATGGGGCACAGAACAACAAAACTGCAGAGTGAGATACAAAGATAATAGTGAAAAACAAGGAGAACAGGGCAACAACGTTGCGTGGTGAAACATGAAAATAGTGAAGGACAAAGGGCACAGGACAACAAAATCCCCAACAGCCTTCCCATAGCGTACCAGTGGCTTCGGTGATCTTACTTCACAGATGTCTACATAGAAATTTCTTCGAGGGAATCAATTTCCCAGACACCCGCACAAGAACAAATTTCCTCCATCATACGAGGTGGATTCAAGTTGTAACGCCTCCGATATTTTTTATCGAAACTGGAAACCGATAGAAACATGCAGTTTTTTTAAAATACGCATGCATTTATTGTAGATACGTGAATGAGATGGCAGCACTGTACGACACAGACCTCGAACAGCAGCAGCAACAGCAGCAGCGAGAGTAAGGACTGGTTTAATGCTTAAAATGACGTATGGCATCTGTGTCTGTGCTTCCATTGAGCTGACTGAAACTTCGTTTCAGGATTGAAAAATACCATTCATGTCGTATCCATTGTCACAATCGATAAAAAGAAGGTCCCATTCTTGCCATCATCACGCGTCAACACTGCCTGGCAACATGACATGTGTGCAGCTTTGTGGTTGTCTGTCTGCATTTGTGGCACCTACCTTCAGGACACTTTTTGTATTTACAGATCTTCACGCAGGATAATGTGCACAGACCACACGGAAATACCAACTTTGGAGGTGAATGTTCCACACACATTCGGCAATCCTCCAAAATAACTTTCACCACTCGCTCGATCATATTGTCAGACAGGCTGATGTGACTGGTCCGCCTTCTTTAAACTGTCGCACCCACGAACGCACTTTAGATACATGACACCCTCACCACATGTTTCACTCAACTGGCGATGAACTTCAATCGGTGTCACACCACTCAAATAGAGAAAATGAAGGATTACAAAGTGTTTTTATAAAACGTCGTCAATTTAAGTATCAAAAGTAGTCCTTACTCTCACCTCTACCGTTAGATTTATGTGTGCTGTATAGTAGAATAGAATGAGGTATTAGAAACGAGCCTTTTGGACCATTCTTGGGTCGATACCCAAGTCCCATGCCGTAATTCTAGCCGCCGATGGTCAAGCACAAACAGACCAAGGCAGTTGCTGGTTTCGAACTCGGGGTTTCCCGCATCGCAAGCGGGTTCGCTCACCAGTCAACCATGCTGGTGGTTAGCAGTCCTGAAATGTCACATATTCACATGTGCACGCGTATTTTAAAACAAACGATGTTTCTATCTGTTTCCAGTCCTGGGAAAAAACATCAGAGGTGTTATAACTCGAATGTACCTCGTAGAAATGCTGATAAATTACGTAACCAAGATACCGCAACCAAGTACCGTTGATGATACGTAACCAAGTACCGTTAAGTCCCTAGATAAGTTGGGGAAAATTTATTTTCAGCAGGTCTTTCGGAAGAATTTCAGAAATGGAATCGAAATGTGAACGGCATCGACGTATGAATTAAGGTATTGAAGTGAAATGAATTCAAAATATTTTATCAAATAGTAATATATTTTATACCATAAAAGTTATAAAAGTCGAAGTACAACGAATATCAAGCAAAAAATGAATGCATACCAAAAAAGGCACATAATTTCATCAGAGTGTTGTTAATTACGAGTATGTTTCAATAAAATTTTCGTTAAAACGTAAACAAAAAATTATAGGCACAGAAAAAGAACAAAGTCCATAAAGTCTCTCATAAAGTCTCAACAGCACCTCTTTTACAAACAGGATCCCTGAAACATAAATGAAAAATGTAATGGAAAACTTTAATAAACACTGAATGCAATAGAATAAATCTGAATAAATATCTCATCAATTGCATTCGTAATAAATTTTTGAAATGGTAAAGAGACTTTATGGCCACCTTGTAGATGCAAAGCGAGGAGGAGGAGGCAGTCCAAGGGTGCCGCTGAAACAGAATCTGCTGTTCCCTCTATCTTGGCTACACGAGTCACATGAAAATGACCAGTTAAGAAACAACTGACATAGACGATACTTCGTATTTAGAGTGATAGTCATCCAAAGTCGTATTAGGAAGAGCCCGTAGCGCGATATTAAAACATAAACTTATAGAATGTGCTCTTCCTTGACTCACAGTGAGGACAAAAGCTAACAATTACTTTCAAAGGGCAAGAGGAAGCAAAATTTCTCACAGGACTACCGCGCAGCCTTTCTTTCCATTGTTGTTGGCGCGAAGCGAAGGAAACAAGGTCCGGTATAAGCAATTACCCTTCATCTGGGAATTTTCAGCCCCCGTTCATCATGGCTTGAGATTCCAGGAGATTTCCTGGAAATTCTCAGGCCGGATGACGGGTCGCTACACCACAACTTGATGAAGAGCTACTATCACCCTACTGATGATGCTTCCAGAGGACGACCAACACAGCACCGATAAGGGAGTGAAAGGGACTTCTGTGATTTATCCACGCTTGCCCATAAGATCATGAATATTACCAGATTTTTATCTACTGTATTTGTAAGTCTGGTATACGACTGTTGTTTCCGGGTGTCTAACGATGAAGTGAATGATATTACTAATACTATAGGAGCAACAGAAAATAATTTTCAAATTTATACAGTAACGAAGAATGAAGCCCGTCAACTCCATTCAAAAATTTCAGCGTAATATGCAAAAGTATGAGCCAGCAGACCGAGGCTCAGAGATTGACAAGGCGACAAGAAACAAAGCGCCATCTGGCATGCGTTACTATCAGCATAAGAGCAGCCTCTGTGCCGAAGTCAATGCAATTTCGGAGTAGCCAATAACCGATATCTTGGTTGCATCAAAACACGAATTTTTCTCTCCCAAAAAACGAGAACTTGGCGATAATGGGCAGGAGCACAAGTTAGGACCAAGTTAAGACGAGGGGACGATGTATGAGGTACCTTATACACAGTCACTGGAAAGTGTTCATGAGCTCGAGCATCCGCCATGCGATGTAGGAGGCAAATATACACAGTAAGATATAAAAAGAGTATTCAAGCAGATGAAAAGTTAAGCTACAAATGCAAATGAGTTGAAAGTTTACCGCACAAAATGTCTTGGAGGATTTAAGATGGGCACACGTTCTTCAAAAAGATAACCGAGTATACATACAGTGACGCCTAAAAAGAGACCACTACAATAAATTTACCGAAAATTTACCATGGAATTCAAGCTTAAGAATGACGCAAGAGTTATTTTGTCAAATTGATGGTTAAGCAAGTTTAATTCCGTTTATTTTCGGTACTGGTAATTTGACAGCTCAATTTCTTGGAGACATTGTTAGCACGGCAATTCAACCTTTTTTTTTAGCAAAACAAGACCCTCATTGGTAGTAAATCAACAGGTTTTTTAATCCAGTAAGCAACTTTGAAAGTAAATTTTTATGATAGAGAAAAAGGGTGCGACGGTAATCAAGAAATACTGTAATTCAATTAGTCAAATCATGCAATGAACGTATGATTTGTCAACGCTCATTTGATCACCACTTGTAATGAATATTGGGATATTCTTTTCTTAGTCTCATGATGAAAATTACATCATAAATCGTATTTTCGGTGAGGGTGTTTTATGGCTGAATGTAACCAAACACTTGCAGTCGTGTTTTTATTATTGGCCAAAGGAGTTCGATCTCTTGTCGATACCCAAGGACAGTCACATCTATGATATATGTGGAAAATATTAAAGTATTTTATATGTTAACATTGAAAAAGAAATATATTGAAAAAAATATATTGAAAAGGCTGAAGCATAATTGTTTTAGATAAGACTCCACTGAGTGTATGCACATAATTTTAAATGCTAGAAGAATATCAAGAAAGCATATCAAAATGCGTACTACACATTTTCGTTGAGCGACTGCAGCGTCGGAAACTTACATTCGATGTAAAAAAGATCTAACTGCGCCCTTGAAAGACCACAATGAGTACAATAACGGGAAAAAATTTCCATGTCTTCAACTAAGAAAGAACATAGGAATTCTTCGAAGACTACACAAAATCAAATCGCGCTGCAAGGCTGTCATTGTACCTACGTTAAAAATTATTTTCGTGAAAAACAAAGACCTGAACAATGCAGTAGAGGTTTCACGAGTTTCACGAGGTATTTTGAGGATTTTCATGTAATTCTGACTCTGATACTGCTGATGAGTGGAGCATTTTTTCTCTTCCAACGACTCAAAGAAGAATTTATGCTTTGCATGAATTAAAATCAACGACGTTTTTATAGAATGAAAGGTGTTTGCTGGATGCGCTTTCTAGTAACTGAATAATAAAATAGAAATACTATAAGTAATACTCATAGGAATAGACTAAACGGCTCGTTCCAGTTGCCATATTCTATTCTACCCTATTCTGTTCTAAGAAAAAATTGAAGAGTCATCATGATTCCGCCTCGAATAAAAAAATGAATTTTAAAATAGTCAGAGAAAAATGCAAGAAAATTTTCACTACACAAAATTTGACTCATCAAATGAATACTAATATTTAGCTACACAGCATACAGAAATGGTGTTTCCCCAATTATAGTAGATACTTGTAATCGTTTTTCCAATAACATTGCCTACAACAGCTCTCCTTAATCCAATTTTTCCCGATCAGAATTCTTACATCATGTGGAAACGCAAGAATTCTTACCTGACATATACACACGAGGTTGGAGCAGAAGGATCCGTCTCTTGTCTTGCTTGGGACTGGTGGTGCTGACACTGATCATGGAGATGCTCACTTGCATTTGGCAGCAGCGACTCGGGGTTCCGCTCAGTCAAGTACGTTAAAGAAGCGCATGAGTCGGCAGCTGAAAAGGCCGAACTAGTGGAGCAAAATGAGGTTTGGGGAATGCAATTGTCGTAAATGCTACTATTAGCGGAAGACACAGGGAACGGCGCATCTTCAGATATCTCACTGAGTGATACCGCTGAGGAAGAATTGGAGGATATAGAAGAATTGCCGATGGTTGTCGGAGACAGGGTAATGAAGTTGTTCTTTATTGGTCTGTTAAGCGAATTGAACTGTAAAATTTTCTTCGATGTTAGACAGGGATGAGTGCCCACAAAAGAAGACCCAATAAATCTTGGCGCTCTTTCATGGCAAACGACTGAAACTCCTTCAGTTGAACCGCCGAGTGCATCTCTATTTCGGTCGTCACCATTCGACTCGGGTACTCCTGACAATGACAAATTAGATGCTGAAGCTTCTCGATTGAACACGTCAAGGTTGGGAAATGAAGCCACGGCTATTTTACATCCAATTCCTTTGCCTTGGGAGGACCGTCCCTTGAAGGATTCTGTCTTATGGACGTGTGTCCACGGGAGGGTGGACCTCTTAGTAAGCACTTCCTGTCTAACATGGTTGCTTGCGTTGGAGCATATGGCCACGAGCTGAGCGGAGCCTGCTTTAGGAGCTGTGACGACAGCATTAGTGTACGCAGCTACCGAGGACAAACTGGAAGCGGCAACGTCAGTTTTCTTAGAGCAGCTGACGGCCTGCAAAGCGCCGCCCGTAAAAGTTGTCACCAGGGAAGGCGACGACGAAGCAACGGCAGCTACAGAGGTAGTGAGAGTTCTTGAGGAGCAGTTGTCAGGATGGCACGACTGCTGTGGCACCTCAGAGCTGAACGAAGGGTTGATGTTCTCACAAAGACTCCTGATATAAGGGGCGCATTGTAGCATTTTGGAGATTTAAACTTGCTTCGATTGAAATAAGCGGAGGAGTATGAAATCTTTCACTTACTCGGAAAGCATACACTTGTGTACACAGATATTTATCTAAAGAGGTATCTAGAAATACTCTATTTTCAAGTTTCTAAGAAAATACATTTATTCATACAGGAAGACATCAGATTGTTTGATTAATTTTCCAGAACTTTTCACAGCATTGAAAACATCTGAGTAACATATTTTTCTTATTTTTTATAGAAATATCACACATTTCACTGAAAACTATTTTCTAGATGGTCTAACATCAATGCTTTCTTCTCATACAGTAACCAGACAGACAACAACCTACACCAGTTATTCAGAACAAACCACATAAATTTCTTGTATTGATAACAAATAACATAAATTACACCGAACACCAAATACACTTCCAAATAGATATTTATTCACTCGCGATACGTTTCAATTCACGAAATCGTTGATAACTTTCAGAAGCTTCACATTAAATACAAGACTCTAGTGCACCACCAGAAGAAGTAACAGCTCTCAAACAAAGGTTTTAAATGAGCTCGATATGTCAGAAGATATGCATTGATGCTCAGGCTCAGTAAGGGACCTTTAACTTCGTTATCAACGAACGTCGAACACGTTTATCAGATGATTAAATATAACATGAAACATATTCAAGCTCAGTAAGAGTAAGACTAGAGATGAAATTCTTGGCACGATAAAATTAATTTTGTAGAATCAACTACAAAACTGGAATATATGAAAACTGCCAAGTAAAATGTATGATTACAATCATTTCATGAGTGAGTTTCAAAAATATGCTTAAGATAAAATACTTACAATATCAAAAATCATTAATCGGATTTAAATTTAACCATATTGTTTCTCAAGTTGAAAATAGAACCAGAAAAAACAGAGCATTCAAAAACTTGAAGGAAACAAGACAATTGAAAGTTCATAAAAGATTAAACGAATTACAAAAATTTTTATTCAACTCTTGGAGCAAGAAAGAAAATTTTGCAATGATCTTTTGCGAAGCTTAACTCAGATTAATGCCGAGTAGTTTCAAAGGAAATCTCCAGTCGAGACCTGAATGCTAATCAATGTTTACATTCGAGCAGAAGAATACGTGAGGGGAGCAGCGATGGATCTAGTCAAAGCCTCGACAAGAGAATTATTACAGCGTACGAACTGAAGAGTTGGGAACCACAAACTGGCGCGTTTCTCGTGAATATTTGTGACAAAAGTAAGTAAAGTAACGTTTTTAGGTAAAAGTAAGCCCTTTAAATTGAATTGAAGCTTTGTCTCTAGTTCGGGGTAGATGACAAGGTATGATGTTGACTTTCACTTGGTTGGACAATAATACAAAATTTAGTCAGAATACAACAAAAATGTAAACAATTGACGCCAAATGGAAACCATATAAATAGAAAGAACAGTGAACTAAATTACAACGAACAATAAACGTGAAGCGAATAAAGAGAATAGAAATTGAAAATTCATTTGATCAAGACATCAAATCGATGAAATTTACGAAAAGCATGACATATATCAAACTGGCATTTCAAGGTAAAAAAAATACAGGTATCATCCAGGTTTCCGGTGCTATCAAAGAATTGTTATTCTAATGCTCTGAGTTTAACTGTTATTTGTCACCTGAAAATAATACAACTGAGAAACTGAGCAGGGAATACACTTAAATGAAACAACAAAGCTGTAAAATTTCAGAGACCTCGGCATCACAGCATTCTCCACCAGGCAGAAAAATACAGGGATAACATCTCAGAACGAAACAAAGGCCAAGTGAGCAAGAAAATATCCAAAGACGCAAATGCATCATTTTGGTTTCATGACACGTCAGCCTCCTCACGAGATGGACAAGGGAAAAAGGAAAAATAAAAGAGGTCTAAGAACGAAGCCCACAACAACATCCATAATTTTGCTACCCTGGTGTGGGTATCTCGGCACTCCTCTGAGTAACACCGTCTCCACGATGTCACCATTACTGACAAGAAGAAACAATATCCATATATTCCTTAAAAGGGGCTCAAATACCCTACACATCTCTAGGGGAGCGGTAAGTCCCCAAAATGCGCAGGAAGATAATCCCGTTGAGCGTTCTCTCTCCGAAGACCCCATCGCAGGACGATGCAACAATTATAGAGATTCATTGAGGAGCGTCAACACAGGCCTCACAAGCAAAGGAGACCTCAAATATTTGCAAACGCTTCGCAGAGGTTGATGACGCACGAATTGTGCGTAGCAGATTTGCACCAGACGGTATAATCAGACACACACAGCTATGTTTAATACTCCTAAGTGGTTGTAAATATTGTAGACTAGTGTGAACTTTGAACTTCATATTTAAATCAAACGATACGAAGTGTTATTTAATATAATTACAGATTAATGTGCATTTTGCACATCTTGCACGTCATATTTAACTTAAATGATACAGTATGGTCTCTAACATTGTGAACTAATGTGTACGTTGCACTTCACATCTAACTCATATGATACTACACAAAAAATAAAACTAGCATTCTATCATACACTAAAGCACTGCAGTGGTATCAGTTTATACGATACGGTGGTTCAATCAAAAAAAGATGAACATAAAAGAAGCCATAAACCAAGAGATTCATTGTTCTGACATTAAGTGTCCACTTATGAAATTCTAAACACAAACGTTGGAAACGAATTAATTTCAAGTTCCAATACCGCGACACCAATTGAAACCAAACCAAGATTAACAAAATGGCTGTGTTGTAAGCTTGGCATCGGGTTCACGAATTTCGAAGGCAGAAAAATAGTTTCGAAGCACAGCTTAAACATCCACTGTAGTAACAAATTTGGGTGGAACGCTTTTCGTATTTGTAATGTGAATTTGCTGGTGCGTGAATCCACTCGTGGTTTTTTCCATGACTGCTAACACAATTAAGAAATGATGTGTGGACAAGTTATCGGTGGTGAAATAGAAGCCTTATGCATGGAAACATCAACCGTTTGCACTGACATAACTTGCGAGGGTCAATGAAGAAGAAGCAGCGAATACATTTTAAGAACTTCTAAATTGGACAACACTATTCAAAACTCACAAATCATTGAACTCCGAAACTGATCGAAAGTTCGCTTTCGAAATTATGCGTTCGAACATGGCTAACAAAAAACTTCGTTCACTGTACTAACAGCCAAATATTCTTAGCTGATGAAGCCAGTTGGAGGAACCAGGGCACGCTGCAACGAGGTCAATAAATTCTTAGTTGCATGGCTAGGGCAGCACAATGCATCTCTGAAACGAGGTCACTCTTATCGAGTGGTCAGACGACTGCAGTTCTATCACTCGCAGGTCACAGCACATGCAGTGTGATATGCTTCCTTCCCTCTAAAGGGGCTGCTCGTGAAATTTTCAGTCGCTGCTTCAAATAATAGGAAGACATAAAAAAGCAAAGAGATTTCCAACGCACTAGCTCGGACATTTGAGATTCTAACTTGAAATTTTTGTGCAACAGTGTGACGCAGTTTGCGTCCACAAATATTTCGTCAAGGTTACGCGTGAACACGAAACTATCAGAGGCTCTCTGATGCGAACACAATACCTGCCGATCCCAATGACACCGGTGTGTGTTCAGCAGCCAACTGAGGCCTAACGACAGTTTGAAACGCTGTGTTGCAACTTCTAAGAGCCACAATGTTATACAACACGTTTAAAAGCCCTGAAAACCACTGCATAAGATGAACACTAGTCACAAAATGAAGCTTGATTTTTAAATTTATTCACTTTCAAAAGTAATTTTTTATATATAAATGTTGATATTTCTTTGAACGCTTCGAAGAAATTGTCAAGTAACAAAAATACAACCGTCAGAGTACGCACTTATTGTAACCCTCAAGAAGGGTAACCGAAAAATTTGGTAACCCCGCGTAGTGATGAACTTACACTCCTACACCATTTTCAAAACGACAAATATTAAAATAAAAACACTTCCAATACAAAACACACATTACAATAACATAAAAAAGCAAGTCTAGAAAACATGCTTGAAAATTTTACGAAAAATAGACTGGTGCACATAGCTAAGAAGCAAAACGCGGAGCACATGAAGACGACAAGGTCTTTAATGCCTAATATCTAAAACCTTAAAGCCCGTAAATGCTGGTGAAGTGACAGAGGGAAGAACGAGAAGCAACGACGTGCCATCACTGCCAAGCACAGCCGAGTCTGCACTGGCGAGCGCCTGTGGGCTGGAGCCCCGCGAATGTCAGCAGCGGCGGCGGTGGTGGGATGGTCGGTAGCGTGGCTACGCTGTGCGCAAGCCACAGGTAATAAAAAGATGGTAATGACCACCTGTAAAGTGATGAGAGTGCAACGCCTGTGCCAGCAACGTACATGAGGGGCGGCTTGGCGGTGCTTCCACCATGCTGCAGTCAGTCCAGCGAAAACCGTGCAAGCAAAAGATAATGGATATGTTAATTTTTTGTTGGAGAGCGTGCAAAAAATTATTTTTTATCTTTCCAGACATGGGATTGACTTTGCTCGAACCGTGGATAGAAGATGATAGTAATACAAAGAATCAAGCTTGTGGTAGTTACGAGTATAGATACTACAAAAATGGTGTTGTATCCAAATTATTTAAAGAACAATAAAGCAATATTCATAAGAAACATTATAAAATCGAAAAGTATTTGGCCTTGTGACACCAAAATTACAACTTTGTTTTATTCAAGCCCATAAAAGTGTCAACTATTAAATTTTTTGTTCAATGATAGATGGGATGATAGATGAAAAAAATGCATTTCATTATATTCCCCATAGAAGGAGTGCAAAAATACACATTCTAATACATGTAGCCGAGAACTGCATTGCGTCAGTTAGACCCTGCAATAATTTGGGTCTATGTAGCCAAGAACTGGAATGTGTTGGTTGAACCCTCCAAAAATTAATGTTTAAGCATCATACAAACGAGTGTTTGAGATACTATTACTAACAACACTTCACATATTGTGGAAATCAGCAGAAAAAAATAGCACTCAAAACTACGTAAACACTCAGAAGTGATAAAAAAATCCCCAGAAGTCTCCATTAATAGAGAACAAATCAAGAGATGCAAATGTTTAGAGATGTTGGAGTACTAAATTATAATTATTATTGTTGTACTTCGCTATCCTTCTAAAGTAACCATTTGTCTGCACCAAACTTTCCAATGAACGCGCAGTAGAAACTTTGTTCAATCAAGACTACTTACAGACTCGACCAAAGAGAATTGCACACAAGAAGTACGCAATATTGCAAACCTAAGAAGAAATCAGAAGAGCGTGAAGTGATCACGCTCTAATGATTCTGAATGAACCCTTGTAGCGAGTTTCATTCGAGTTGATTGATGCGTGCGGTCATGGACAAAATCGTTGAGAGCATCTTAGTTGTACAAGTGTTAGAGCATTCTGCATATTTAAGTCAAACTACTGCGTTTGATTTCAATGTCATACAATCAACAAGTTTCTCGTAATAGCGATAAATGAAATTAAATATTAAATAAATATGAAATATTAAAATATGAAATATTAAAATATGAAATAAATAAATATGAAATTAAATATCAATAAGATAAATGAAATTGAAATTTAATATAATAAAAATTTAATACAAAAAATATCAATTTAAAACAGCCACCAACACTAACCGTGAGATGCAACCATTCGTAAATTCATATATAACTTCATTCATGTGTTGGAATGGTCATCTCGATATTTCATTTATATAATTCGTTAACATGCTAGCTGGACAAATTTGTAAACGATCAGCAAATATCATCAACGGCAAAGAGTGTGTTCTCCATGATTTTTGATGTCATAATATCATATGATAAAACGAATCACAGGTTTAAAACAGGCTAGCAATTTGCGCCAAGAGTTTGTCTTATTGTTGAGGTAATTTGTAGGGCACGGCAATGCGCAGTCCCACACGACTGACAAGTCCAGTGAAACTATGAAGCAATAGTTTTAAGAAGTTGAAAGACCATGCGCACAATCTGGATTTCGCTTCGTATCATTATCATGTATTGGACCACTTGAATATGAGACCGTTGTTCTCCCAGGGACAGAAAGATGCAGGAAGCGGTGAATGAAGGTTACTCAACCATTCGAAAACTTCCTGCAGGGAACACGTAAGCTTGTGAACCAAGGGTATCGAAAAGGACAGGACTTAGCATAGAAAAACAAACAAACGTAAAAAACTTATAGAACGACATGCTTTCTAAATTAATTTCTGAGTCTTAAATTATAACAAACAAGATTAGGAATAATAACTTACGTTCAAACACACCGCGAGAGCACAAGTTTACAGTGTTTTCGGGGCATATCTACAGCCTTACTTTTACCGGCAACATGCAAGAAAACACACTACAATCTGCGATTAACTTTCGTTTAATGGTAGAAAAAATTACCCTTAAACAGTTTAAATATCTATGAAATACTTGCAGCGCAGTACAGTACAAATCAATGTTTTTGTGCGTAAGATAGATTTCATATTATGGCTTACATAGCTCAGTTCTTTAACGTACTCGTTCAAAAATCATTTACTGGTATAAGGAAGTAGTTTAATGACACAAAAACTGAATAAAGAAGTAGTCAGGTTTGATAACAAATCAGATGGGGGAGAAGTAGGTTGTATGAAATACTGGCTCTCCTCACCAGAAAGTATAAAAGAAATGGAAGAAAGATACCATACAGAACCCACTACGGATTCCAGGGAAACTGCTGCTGACCCTCCTATGAATAACCAATGATAAACCCCCGAGTAGCGCTAACTCATGGGGGTGGACCGATAAAAAAACGACATTGAAAAGCATGATAAGCATATTGCTTCGAGCGGAGTTCAGCAGTACTATATATTCCTAAAAGAGCACAAGTCCCTACGACGTAGTGAAATGTATTCTTTCGTTGAACTTCGAAGAGGGCGTAAAAATAGACTATATGTATGTATATTTTTTTGAAGAGTGGTATTTCACCTTTAAAGTCATCCAAACACGTTCAGAATATTCCTGCAGTGGAACTCCAGAGGTGGACGTAAAACAGACAATAAATTTTTTTGCGGACCGGTATTTCTCTTTTATTTTGAACAACGCGAGGAATACGAGAACTGCTCAATTAAATCGCAAAGGCCCGGACAAAAGGATTTTGTTCGCATGAAAGCAATAGCAGGGAGGTATGGTAACTTGTTGCTTAGTTAGAGTGCATTTCTTCATTTTCGTAATGTATCCCAAACAAAGGCCAGAAATACGATCTAGTCTTTTACTTCATACCAGATGCTGAACAAATATTGTGAAAGTTCTAAAACCTACAACACTCGAAGCAGAAGCATGTCATCGAAACATACTTAAATCACAGCACAAATAAACAGCCACAATTTCATGCAGAGCAGGTCAATTAACACGGATTATTGGAAGAGATTTTAGGAAACAATTCTTCTGGTGCGTGCCGTTACGCCAAGAACAATACTGGTGGTCAAAATCGAAATTTATCAATATGCGATAACGAAAGTGTAACAGTTGTTCTTTCTAATATTAGAATAAAACTAGGAGTTCATTACAGTGTTATGGAATATACAGCAGTTGTTCCTCCTAGTATCGTCTATAAGTTCGCAACCGTAGTATGGAATATAGAAAAGTTATTAATAGTAGTATTGTGCTATAAGTTCACTACCATATAATGGAATATAAAACAGTTGTTCCTTCCAGTATCGACAAGTTTCTAGTGGTGGTGGTGGTCGGGACGAGCAGGAAAGATGTGAGGAAGAGTTTGGCATAGGATGTGCCTACGGATAGAAGGGGAAACGGAAATGGATA
This sequence comes from Trinorchestia longiramus, assembly GCA_006783055.1. Classification (NCBI taxonomy): domain Eukaryota; kingdom Metazoa; phylum Arthropoda; class Malacostraca; order Amphipoda; family Talitridae; genus Trinorchestia; species Trinorchestia longiramus. The sequence goes on along the minus strand of VCRD01000334.1, from coordinate 269,141 downwards.
CTGGCAGGGGAATAGAAATATACGCATTGTGGACATGTATTGAGTGGTAGAGGTCTACCAGTAGGGTTTGTTGGTGGGTGCGATTAGATTGCTCATAAAAAATGAAAAAACAATAACAGTTGTACACGCAATAAGCGAGATCTGGCGTAATTTTCTGAAGCCTTCAAAATATCCATAATTCGAACCAATTAAAATTTGACAGAAAAAAAGTATTTTAACATTCATTAGTTGTACATCTGTTTCTGCTCGAAGAAAGTTTTTATAGTACCAGGAATTATCTCGACGAAACCATAACCGAAGAATAAAGTTAACAGATCAACTAATGAAGACATTCATGCAGAAGGAAGGTCGCACGCACTGTACGCCTCACTCGAGAGAGAGCAAGGAACTCTGAGGGATTGTATGTAAGCTAAAAAAAACTCTAATCCCTCGCCTGCGTAAGATGCTGCTAATGCTTCACTCGATGGCCAGAGCTGCCTCTAAAAAAATGTTAATACCCGGTTCCATACACGTAAACACTGACGAGGGCAGACACTATCAACACACTTCTTGGGGAGAATTTCCTCTTTCCTCTTCCCCTGATGATCCCCCAAGATACGCTGAGTTCCCAAGACATAAGACAAATTTCAACGTTATTTATTTATACTCTGTAGTAGGACAGCAGAAATTCAAACTTGGCTTCTTTATTCAAATAGAATTTACGGTACGGTAACTTGAAAATGGCGATTTCTTTATGAAAGTAACCTAATGTTTACAGTGTCATGAAATGAATATAGTATTCAGACTTCTCCCGTAGTATCAATTTCTTGACGCTTGTATAATCCATGGAAAAAAGTGTGTTGTATAATAACAAAAACGATCGCGAAATGCTTGTAAATACCTTCTGAACATAACGCACACCGATGCTGTCACCCCTAGTTGCACAATTATAATGTACAATTCAGAGCCATAATAATTGATCAGCTTGTTGATGCTATTGATTAAAAATAGCAGAGTCGCAAATTAAAAAGCTATCCGTAGAGTGCAAACGCCCTCCTTAGGTTCGTTGAGTTTCGATTTATTTCAGAGCCTTTACTTCACCAGGCTGAAGTACGTACCCACAACGCTTTAATTTTTCAAACCTCGTTTGTCACCAAGATCAACGAGATTATTGTCAATGACTGCAGAAAACCTGGGAACTATTGCACAGATAATTGCCAGTAAGTTAATGAATTGGAAGAAGAGAATATTAGTGTCACGGCCATCTCAGTCAATCACGCTTTCAAAAAAAAAAACACACAAACATCTCGACAAGATCAAAAAACTGAAAAGGTAAGAAATGCAGAAAAGGAAACGACGAGACATATGCATGAGGTCGGTTGCACGGTGCATCGGCCACTTCCATGAGCGAGAGAGATGGAATATGGGAAGCATATAGTTTAGGCCAATATGAAATAAAGCATGAGAGTCATGAATGAAGTATAGTTGATTCCTCTGTTAATAGCTAGAGAGATCTCTTAAGAGTCTCTTTCCTTGAGACACACTGACGAGGACAGACACTGTCTTCATACCCACACAAGGGAAACTCCGGAATCCTACCTATTTTCCAGGGACCAAGTAGTTCCCAAGATATGCTGAAAAACAATCTTTATTAGGGCACACACCTCCTGGGGATAATTATAAAAAGACATATGGGAGTAATGTACTAGTCAATTTATGATACAAGACAAATCACGGCAAATGCAATTTCGTACAAATCCCCAAGTGCAACTGATTGAGATTTTTACAAAACAATGCATTTCATTATGCTTGCGCTTATTTTGAAATAGTTTCCGAACTTCACCTAAAATAAAGAATAATTCGACTTCTAGTTGAAATTTCATTGCTTCGAAACCATTTGCTAGAAAATTAAATAGTTTAAAATATGTACTGCATATAAACACATAAGAGGCAGCTGGTGAAGAAGTCGTAGCAGAAGCCTTTTCTGTGAATAGAAAACGCATGAGTTCGTAGAAAGTTGTTGCAAACTTTCATACGAAGACTGTTGTAAACATTCAGAACATTTTCATTCTCATCATCAATAAAAGTGATACTTAAAACTACCACACAAGATAAATACGACAAACAAACTCTGCAACATCTTCTAAAAGAAAAATTCTGTGATGGAACGAAACAAAATGTACATCCTGCAAAAAGACTTCGATTTAAAACGTAACGGAGTGAAACAAGTTGATATGTACACAAATATACATGTACATATATATGCATATGATAATAGTACTGTAATAAATATTATTTAGTACACTCTATTCCCATGTACGGCATGGGGAGCCTTCATCGGAAATGAGGCAATGGTGTGCTCTGACACTCTCACTCAAGACAGGAACTGTCGCATGAAGCAGGCAGGATGTAAAATTGTGAATCAAAAGATTAATTACGGCTAACCTAACTGATATTTTTACTCTAATACAATGTCAAGTTCCGATCACCCATTGGTAATACTTCGCGGTACACCCGATGGATGTTTCAAACATCACTTAATTTATTCCAGAAACATTTTATGAATAATTTAATAATTTCCTCCACACCAAAAGTTTCCAATTCTCGAATTGGAAACAAACCGAAACAAAATTACGAAGTACGAAACATTTGAATTACTTGAAATAAAAACCTAATTCGCTAACACAATTTCATTAATTGCAGAATTAGGATTCGACACGAACACAAGCTCTAGAGCACGGATGCAAGGCAGTGCTTAACGTTTGAGACCAACAGACGCTAGCAAATGTTACCCGACACTCAAAAGTACCACTTCTTTCAAGCGTCGCATTATCTTTCTTAATCGCTTTTGCAATTTACGTGAGTTCAAGCATGATCCAAAACTAATTTTGAAGCTCAAAATTATTGAGGAAAATGAGAATAAATTCGGAGTGAAAGCATCGTAAATGTTTGTGTCAATGAAAAACTGGAACACAAGAAACGTGAGAAATGCATGGAAGGAAAAGCCGCGGTAAAGAAATATTTCGGCCAATGCATTGACGCGTGGATTTGATACAGCACCAGTAAAATCTTCAAGATGATTGATTGCACATAGACCCTTTTTATTACTTGATAGATCGACACGTAAAATCGTAGAGAGAGTGAATGACGGGACCTATAACACGTGGACTTTTTATGGCAAAATTTAGAGACGTTTTAACCCTTTCACGACCAAATTATTTTCATACTTATCAACATGTTGCGTAAATTACCACGCATCTTTACTAATTATTATGTAATTTTGTCGTAATTTTGAACGAAACATTTCGAATATGAGACTGAAGGGAATGATTTTTAAAGTTTGTTTGCGACATATTAACCCAACGGTAGCCAAAGGGTTAAATTACTTACTTTAAGCACTAACGCTATTTGCCCATGCGATTCGAGTTGTTTAACTGGAGCTATCAAATGAACAATTCAACCAATTTCCCACAGATAATTTGATTGAGCTTTGATCACAGTATCTATTCACAGTTTCTCTGTTATACACATGAGTGTCGAAAAAAAACGAAGAATGAAGTAAAAAGAAAAATTATGGAGAAGAAGAAATTATAAAATGAAGTGAAATTGTAACGAAACGAGGCAAATGAATGAATAAATACAAATACATCAGTAGATTGTCTTTTACATATTATGCCAGCATACTCCTAAGAAAGGTTAAAGGAGTGAAGAGAAAAGCTAAAGCACGTTTAGAAATATAAAAGAGCTGAAATCAGCTTCCAGCGAAATTACGGCTGTTTCTTCCATGGGTCGCTACGGATACCTAAAGGCATAGTCTAGCAGAAGTCACTGCCTCCTAAGCCCCTAATATGCAATCACGAACCTTCATGGGAAGATTTTTGTTCCCTACCAAGAGTAAAATGATATAGATAGCAGCTGACAATCCTGAATGTAAAACGATTGCTTCGGAGACCATAGTAATCGAGCTCATATTTTAGGAAACTAATTACAGCAATTGATTTAAAATATTTACAAGTAGTAAATTCAAGTTTTCGGTGTTTCATCACATTCAAATTTCTACGTGTATAGATTATGCACAAGTCGGCGTTGTGGGACCTATTCTCTTTTACTTGACGAGTTTCAAATAACAGACGAGTCCGACTGCCACAGTGCGCGCAATTCTGGGCCATGTCGTTTGTAGAAGATCCAATCGCCCTTATTAGGTCTTAATGAAGCTCGGTGACTGCAATTAACGAAGGTTCCGTCCAATCAATGATTCAAGCGAAGCCAATAATTAAAAGAGAGCGACCAGCCACGCCGTTGCTTTGACTGCTCAGCAACATGGCATGAATCTCACACCAATGGTCCAGAAGCTCTATGAGCGAATGCTTCTGATTTAAAATTTTGAGAAACTGACCAATGCATGGGATGTGTTTTCAAAGTTGAGAATAGGAGACAAGAAATTACATCCATTATAAAAAATTAGCACAACTATTGAGGATTACAATCGTGGCAAAATCGAGAAAGTTTCGATTGATTTAGCTGTAATACGAAGCAGAAATTAATATTAGAACTCTATGAATATTAGTAACCATATAGTAAGCTGGAGCCAAGGTTTGCTCTAAAACAGGGAAAGGGGACTTGATCGTAACAGAAAAATCGGCACAAAAAACTACGATATTGCTTGAATATAGTGAAATGAATCTATCAAAATGGATTACAATATATTCGAAACTGAAAAATACGTCACGTTAAATATTAGATGCATAATAAAACACGTGTATTCAGATAACTCTAAATCAAAGCGTGCGTCAGTGTTTTTGCGCGAAAATAGTAAAACTAAAGTTAAGAAAATTGTAAAAAGTTTAATTGTAAAAAGATTGTTCAGAATAATTTTCTGAGCACGAGGCGCTGCACCCTCTATGTCATCTCCCAGTTGATGCTTTTTACTCGTCGTACTTTCTACCACTTCAGTTTTGCTTGTTAATAGCCTAAATGTAGAGTTACTATTCAAATGATTCATATAATCAGCATCAGCTTACGGACTGAAGTAAAATACTTAGAGATAACATATCAAAATTGAAATTAATATTTACATATAATAAACGAATCTCGTTCTAATTTGGAGCAAAAATTCAGTATAGGAGAACAAAACGAGTTGTACGCCTTCAAGAGAGCACGCGGTGTTTTATCTTTGTACGAAACCAATGTAAACTTTAAAAGGAAATATTGCGCCAAGGCATCGCCTCTAGTTATGCGAATAAATTCAGCTTGGTGCTTGGAATCTTATACAAAAAAAAGGAACCAAGTTTCTTCGCCCCCCAACCAGTGCTGAAGCAGCGTTAGAAGCCTGAGCGTACTAAAATAACGACAATACCGTATTCCGGGACCCGAACTTACAAGTTTAGGCACCACTAAGTATGAGTATTTTTTTTTGCCGTCAACGATGCTAAGAAAAGTTAAATTAAGACCACCCTGAGTACAGCGCATTGAATAGGGCTACATATATCAGAAACAGATGCTGTGTTTATATTAGAAAAATGAAATAAATTCTACAAGCATAAAAAATAGTATATACAAGGTTTTGTAAAAGCATCGATTAAAGATGTAAAAGTCTTCCCAGTTCAAAAATGCATAAATTGAGAATTCCAACGATTCGCGTTGCATAATGAATGATTGCTTTCATTTCGTTTGAAAGATCCAATTAGAGTTAGGAAAGCGTGTGAAATGAGTAGTCTCAAAGTAGCATAATTTAAATCCTGTGAAACCTATAGCTTCAAATGTATGCTAAAGTACGAATTTATTTAAAACAGAGTGAACATATTCCCTAAGCTCGAGCTGAGAGCGTAACCAAAGAGTGAAACCGAGACCTTACGTGTTTAGTTAATGAGATACCGTGCTGAGTTTAGCAGCTGAAATGATCCATGCAGGCAATGCAATTTGTTCCCATCTGAGACACAAGACGTGCGCGTCAAGTTGATCGATGACCAACACTAGCAGACACTGCGTAGAATTTTCGTAAAAGGTAACTTCAAAGATATTTTAAAATTCTTACATCGGAAAGGTATTGTGAAAAGGATTCTGTGCAAACACCTGGTAACAAACAGGCTTTAGCCAAGTTCAATTTCTTATTTCTGACACTACCAAATCGTAATAAAGTGATAATACCACAAGCGATGAGGAAAAGTGCAGGAACTTGTGCAAGGGATGTTCACAAGCTGAGTACCAAATAACGTGTTCCGAGCGAGAATTCAGAACTGAAGAATGATATACTTAAAATTCCTTAGAAAAGAGTATTTGATGAGTTAGTAATTCTTAAAGTGGAAAAAACGTTCAGTAGTCTGAAACTTAATGGAAGCAGGGATGCATTCGTGGACGATTAACGAACTCTCAGGTCTATTGTGAGATTTTTCAGACTCGCTCAAGAAAACGTGAGAGTGTGGGACTTGACAGACTCACTCGTGAGGCAGTGGGACTTGTCAGACTCACTCGTGAGGCAGTGGGACTTGTCAGACTCACTCGTGAGGCAGTGGGACTTGTCAGACTCACTCGTGAGGCAGTGGGACTTGTCAGACTCACTTGTGAGGCAGTAAGGCTTAGTCAACCTCACTCGTAAGACAGTGAAGCTTAGTCAACCTCACTCGTGGGACAGTGGAACTTGTCAGACTTACTCGTGAGACAGAAGGACTCACCTGCTTCAATTATTTTTGCCGATTTTTTCCTTAGAACCACATTTACGAAATTTCATAGTATATGAGAGTGAATAAACTCGGCTGAGAATTTCAAACATTTTTTTGTATCAGACCGAGGACAGCGGTGAAGTCAGTCACAGGAGCTAGAGAAGGACCCTAGTCTTGGATGTAGATCGCATTAGACATTCAAAGCCTGGAGGACACAGATCGAGCCGCTCGACAGTATTCTCAGGAGCAACGATGCCATTACCGAGGATCTTTATTCATATTACAAGCCCCCTTCTTGCCATCAGCGAAGTCTTAGCCGTACTTCAATAATCGTCATCGTCACTTGCGTCACTTCTTGCACAGCTCAAATGTTCAAGATTAATAAGAAGCTCGTGTAATGAATACAAGAACATGTTTCTGGCTTCAAGAACACAGAAGTACATGAGAAAAATGGTCGATTAATAACTGTTATATGTCAAACAAAGTTGTTTTTACGCACATGGAACAATTTATTGAGACGTTTTGTTGACACCAAGAGGTTCTACGCCTTTTGGCGGTTTTCGGAAGGCGCAAGTCTAGTAATATTTTGAAAACCCATTGATTTGAGCCCGAGAGACAGGGCTACTTTTCTTTCAACTATCACACGGCGAGCACGACCTCAGCTAGAGGGAGTTGCAGCCATATTATGAGTTCGTTTACGAGAGAACAGAGCCATTCTGTAGACTCGCCCTCCATTAAAGGCAGTTAAGAATGGCTCAAAATCTATGCAGTCGTCGCTTAGTTAAAAGCCCATTCCCCAAGCGCAGCGCTAGTTAGGCTGCCGACATCGAAACACCTGACTAACACTGATGCGAGACAAATTATTGCGTTAATTCCAGTTTCAGGACCGAAGGCCTAAGCACGAATGTCAATACAGACATAACTGGGGACAGAATTAAGCCGTAAGTTACGAGGTCTTATACAGCTAAAACTGAGGAGAGAGTTTAGCAGCAGGTTATGAGATGCCGCGTTTGAAATTTGTCAGTGTTTTAGACGTGAAATAAAATTTGATGCATTGCCCAACTCTAACACTAGTGTACACACACCAGTGACCAAACAGCTTTAAATGTTACCTTCGATACCTTTTTGTACTTGTTAAGCGCCTACGGAGATTTTCAGAGTAGTTAAGTTGACAAACTAATGCAATGTATAGGTAATTTATATGTAAGGTATTCCCACCTTATTTTAAGAAAACACGCTATCAATGTTGAAGCCAGACTTCGCTGTGCATTTGACAACAAATTGATACACTCAAAATATTAAAAAAATAAGTAAAACTTTGATGAGTTAACTTGCTAAGGGATGGCAAGTCAAAAAACAAAGGCTTGAAGTAGATTCTCAACTTATATAATGTACTCATTTATATGTGAAAGATATCTTAAAATTAGTTGCAAACGGTGAAAAATACACCTTTGGTCTTACTACTATTCCGGCCAACAAAAAATATGAAAATTGGTCGAAATTCTGGTGTAAAAATTTGCAAAGTATTATGAACTAAAAAGCAAATTTCATGTTCATAAATACGTAGTCTTAAAACATCAAATTTAGGTACAAATATTAAAAATATGTGTTGAACTTAGCATCAATTTTTAAGACGTTATATAAAGCCTAACGAACCTCAACAGTGATGAAAGCCACCCTTTGTTTTGGGACAGAATTCAATTCTACAAGCCGCAAATGAAGCATCGCTCTCGAGTAGAATAGTGTTGGGTCTCAAAGGAAGAGCAAATTTGAAAGCCCCACACAGGGCACGTCAGTCTCGTCTGCAGGCATTATTTGAGCGAGACAGGCTGCCTAAACACGGCTTATGCGACAGATAACGGAGCTTCTGTCAACGCACTGCGCTCAGCCCTATCCACACTCAGGCTTGTGAACGAGATGCAGAGTTACAAGCTTGTACGAAATAAGGATGGATCACAAACTTCGCCTTGTAGTTGAAAAGGCTGTACTTCCTTTTTTTAAAGCAAAGTGCTTGGAAAAAAGGAAATTACGTTGCTGCACACTGTACTTCATTGATTGTCGTCCCGTAACGTTAAGATTCAAGTGCTACGTTTTTAAGAACCAACGGCTCATGTTCCAAGAGTTATTGTAGCAAAATTTACAATTGAAGTTGAATGTAACAATGCACTGTTTGTGCAATTCAACATTTCACACCAGGTACTATAATTCTAACGAGGAATCCGTGACTGCATCACCAATGCCAGCTGCGATTACGATGCGCCTGTTTAAAATTCTCACCACCTAATTTCATTACTAATGAAAATGTCAGCAGCGTCCTCAATAACCTCGAAATCATCAGTGTAATCCTTTGAAAATGTCAGGAAACAACTACAACGCCATTTTTACCAAGTAATTGCAAGCACTCAAGACTATTATTGCAACGAGATGTTATAATTAAATAAACTATAACAAAAAACTTTATACTGTCTCGCAGAATGTATAGCGTAAAAATTTTCCTTTCAAGACTTTTTCTATTCTTAGTTATAATAAAACTTCCTTCAGAAATATCTATGAAGGACAAAGTATTTTTTATGACGACCAAGTACATCAAAATGTTGATATATTTGTTATAAAGAGAACGTGTTTTTAATTTAGAAAGATATCAGGTTACTGGATGTCTGCTTCAATTAGAAAAATACTCGACACTCTCAAATGGTTGCGACTAAATAACCAAAATTCACAGTTGTACTTGGCCAGCGCAACTTGAGTGCAATAAGAAAAAACAGATTTACTCGTTTCGTGTCACATTTTAAGACAATAATGGAAACTCACAGCTGGAATTTCTAAGTTCTGGCGAATATTCAGCTTCATCCGTAAAACACTTTGTGCTTCTTTGTCAACGTGATGAATGTTCGCATGGACAGTGAGACAACGGTTCTTAACAATATTCAATTCCTGAAAGCAGAATTCAGGACGGATAAATAAGTTATCTGAACACGGGACACGAGAAATTCCAAGATCTTTACCTTGTTTTTAGACACAATGGGAATAATTTGTACTCGTATTTGTTCCTATAATTTTAGCCCAGAAGTGATTCATTCCCTTCAATTGTGAAATAAAAACCCATTTCGAGAGCATTATTTTCGAAAATTTTGAGAAATATATCAGTGCATGAAAACTGTATTTTGAAGCACAAATATATTTTAAACGAAGACCAAGGAATACTATAAACAGGACGTGAACCGCCATGTAGCTGACTAAGGTAGCGGAGGCCAGTTCACTATCAGTTATCCCCCATCTGTCACAGTGCGAACATTGTAGTAGTCTGTCGTTCGGTTTGAATCGGACATTGTTGTTTGTTTCGAAGCACATTGCTGCATTTATAAGTGGATACTGTTTGTTTACAAAGTTTATTGCTAATTATATGTGTTAAAATGCCGAAAAAGTGTGGGGTTGTGAACTGTCGGGGTAATTACAATAAGGAGAACAGGCGCCGCACAGTATCTTCAATGTGCCTGCTTCATGTCTGCCTTCTTCAAAACTCACATCTCGTCCGGCGAAAGATGAAAACCAACAACTGAGGTATTTTCTTCAGAAGGATAAGATTACTTCATATTTCGATGCTTTCAAACCTGAACGTAACCTGCAGAAGCAGTACAAGAATTTGATTATTTCAAGATCGAAAGAAAGGCTTGTGTGTTTGTTCATGACCGACAACTTCAGTGAACGCAGCCTGTCTGTGATTGTCGAAAACAAGCCCACTTTGTGTTCCTCACTAACGCTCAGTACGTTCAAGAACGGCATTAGTACCACTGTTTAACACGTTGCCTCTGATTGCCTGGCCGGAGTAAATCTTCACTTTGTACATATTATTACTACAAGGCACTGTAAAATTTACAGAACCTAACCTAAGTGGCCCACATACGTATCACTTCGGAGTCAACGTGTTAAGACACTTCATCCCAACAATGGTTTGAGATCGTATACTCAGTTCGACGAAATTGTGCGCTTGACAATGCACTATGACATCCCGTTTGACAAAACGATCCAAAATGTTGTCACTCTTCTTCAAGCTCACACATCAGCCTGTGTCCACACCGAGAAGGAGAAAAAGTTGGTATTTTTGACACATCAGTTACTTTTATTACAGAAGCAGTTTTCCATGAATGATTATTGTTTTGCTCTTCAATCATACCCAAAGTGTAATTATGAACAGCTCAGAGACTTTTTGGTGCTGCCATGCAAACGCAAGCTATAGTACATCACTTCATCTATTGACAAGGACCAGGTGCTGAGGGAAACATTTGACAAAGTCCAGACACTGCAGCAGAAGAATGTGTTTCTCTTGGTAGATGAAGTACAGATTCGCCCAACTGTTCAATTTTCTGGTGGGGTGCTGAGTGGCATGGCCGAGAACAACCGAGACTGCAAGGCTGTGTGTCATGATGAAGTCGCTGCACAAAGGACCTAGTCTGATGATTTCAGTGGAATTGACATTGGCTGTTTCAAGATGTTCCGTTGTCTGGCAAATGTTCTATTGAATGGACTCCACAACCTAGAGAAAGACCAGCAGAAGAAGGCAGTCCTTCCTCAGACCTCTGTAAAAAAGGCCCAGTTGGCTGACTAATCGCTGCAGTTTGGTAGGTTTTTGCTTCTATGTCTGTTTGTTTATATGCGTGAATGTTGTATGTTTGGTTGTTTGCATGGGAAAAGGTTTAACTATAATCAATTTGTAAAGTCTAATACTGCAGCAACTCGGCTTTCTACAAAGTAGCCACTAAGCTCATACAATAATACATGTTAAGTCCGGTTAAAATTGGTATTTCAAAGCATTACAGTGCTTTAAACCATTTAAAATTCACTGTAAAACCTTATTAACCCTTCTATTGCTTGAAAGAAGTAATTTTTGATCAATTTGTCCGATAGAAAATGTTATGTTACTAAGAATGCAATGGCCTCCGCTAGCGTAGTCAGCTGTATGGCGGAGCACGTCCTGTTTATAATAGTCCTTGCATGAATCATATATCCATTGTGTACCACGAGTCATATAATCATTGTGTACGATGAATCATATACCTATTGTGTACCACAAATCATACAACCATTGTGCACCCTGTCATATAAAAATTGCGTACCGCCAGTCATATAACTATTGTGTACCACCAGTCATATAACCATTGTGCACCATGAGTCAAATAACCATTGCGTACTAGTCATTTAACTGTTGTGCACCAAGAGTCATACAGTTATTTTGTAATGTGAGTCGCATAATTATTACGTAAAAACTGATGACTGAGTGCATGACTATAACCCTTTTTCTTCCATGACTTTTTTACTCCTGGAGACTGCGTATGATTGAGATGCGTGTACGTGACTGAAATGCCTATACGTGATTAAAGTGCATATACGTGATTGATGCTGTAACTTTAGATATCATGGGACTTGGGTAGTAACCCAAGAATGAACCAAACGGCTCGTTTCTGTCGCTATATTCTATTTTATTCCAAGTAACCAAAGCCTCATACAATCTCCAAACGGACAGCAACACAAGGGCCTAGCCGGCAGTCGATATTTCTGCATTACTATTCAAAAGAAAGTCCATTCATGTCTGTTTATCAGGATTTATGGGGCAGCCGGCCTTATTTTATAGTGTTCACGTTCAAATAGAATAAAAGCAAGTTAAAATAAATAGGACGGATACAGAGCGCTGGCTGCCTTGCCCTGGAATCTGGGCAGTTCAGGACGACGCTCGTGAAATGCATGGCGACCATTAGGCTGCAATCGAAACGTACTTCACTAAACTGCAGTAACAGACGAAGCAAATTTGGTAAGGCAAGCAGCACTGGGAACTAATGTAAACAAAAAGTTAGATGGAAACTTTAAAACATAATAGCCTAATAACTCGGCGTAATTATCTGGAGGGCCGGAAGATTAAATCATGTTCATATGCAAGTAGAAAGGTCAACGGTCGCAAAATAATTGACTTGGAGCAATGGCAAGTGAACGAAACTAAAACAACAAAAACTAACAATCAATAAAAAAAGTTTTATTCATATAAACGCACGAAAAACACGGCGGCACTCGAAAAACCATGTTAATCAAGATTTACAACTAACAATACTGGAAAAAGGTTGGTTAAAATTCGCTTTCAATTTGCATACTCATTTTTCACATTAATTGCTGTTGAATTTCTTCGTGTCTAACACAAACTCACTGTCAGAGACGCAGTGGTGAAAATATGCATGTGAACATAGAGTGGTAAATCACAACGTTCATGTACATTAGTGACTCACCTATCCCTGTCATGGAAAAACAAAATTTTAAAAATAGTTGAATAAAAGCCAATTTTATTGATATGACCTAATTCAGAAAATAAAATTCCGAAACAGATGAATTTCTTTGAAAAGCTACTACAAAATAGAAAACCATACTTTCGAGTCCATATTAGATAAAAACACATGCTTGCTGATGCTTTTTTAATATATCTGAGTCATACGAAGATTTTGATTCAACACCAACATAACTACAGCGTAGTCATTCGATTACAAGAACAAACGTTGCTTGGGCTCTAGCAGTGAGTTCAAAACATACGTTCTACCCCAAAGGCTTCTGTATAGAATGTACTGCCCATTGGTGCTACTCTAGTACTCCATTGGATCGGAAACAGATGGTGGACAGTCGGGAAAATTATCCAGTATTAACTTTCCAGAAAACATTATGAAGAGAAATTTTTAACAGTGTTTTTTTTGTTCTTTTTCTCAAGTATAATGTATAACGTTGAACGTATGATGTATAACTTAAATATTTGACCATTCTCTCTTTGCACCAACTTTTTTCGACCAACTTCAAAAGCTGTACAGGCGAGCATAGTTGTCCCGACCAGAGGAAGTAATATTTTTTAATACAGGAGTTCGAAAACTAGTGTTCTACGTAGCACTCACACTGAGCAATCATATTTATCTTAACGTATTTTTCCGTCAAAACAAGTCAGAGGGGAAGAATAAAAAATTACCAGGTGAGGCACAAAAGAATAATTTACTTGACTTCGTTTGGTGGTACTCACTTGCAATAGAAGTATCTGCCGTCTGTGGTACAGTGCACAGTCCAGCCAGGTCGCAGCTTCATTTGGAGTTCATCCAAGAGGTTCTGGAGGACGTGTAGTGGCGGTGCTCCAGCCCGTCCACACGTCAGTGATCGTCCTACCTTGAGACTCGTCACAGAATTTTCGACAATCTCATCGTGGGACTGCAGTGACGGAAGAGGTGACGAGGAGGACCCGCTACTCGTGTTCGTGCCACTCGACGAGGACTCGTGAAGGGACCCGGAATCATTGAGTGAGAACGAGCACAGGCCGGAAGAGGCGTTGTTGGCATTAGCAAACGATTTAGGCAAGGCGGCCGCAGTCAGGGAAATGTTGGTGATGTTGTTAGAAGACGATTGGAGATTGTGCGGAGTGTTGAATGTGTTGAAACTGCGGCTGATCCGTGGCGAGCTGGAAGGTGAGTGACTAGCGCGTAGTAAGACGGGAGAAGATGTGGCAGAAGAAGATGTAGTATTCGTTGAAGAAGAGTTTAGAGGGGAAGAATTGAGGTACGAAAAATGTGTGTGGAGGTGACTGCTTCGGGGAAGTAGTGTGGGGGAAGGGGCGGGTGATGTGGATGCTTGAGATGTAGTGAGTCTGTGAGCAGTGACTGGAGATGGTTGAGGCGAGTGGGTCCCAGCAGGGGAAATGGGTGATTGATGCTTATTATAAAGCCCTCCTGAGGAATGTGTTTGGCTGAGAACGCCTCCGTTTGCGGCCTGGGGGGCTTCGCCTCCGTACCACGGATTCAAAAACATTGCGGAGGCTGGTCAAGGCTCGGACGTTATCTGAAAGACAAAAACAAAGTGGTTTTGAGAGAGCTGCCACTCAAAAGAAAACTGATTGTCTCTCAACACATTGACTACACACATAAAAATATACAAAACACCAATGGCAAAAAATACTCGTGATTTAGGAAACGCTGGAAAATAATCTGCATTATTTAAGAAGTTGCTGCCAAAGCTGCAGCATTGGTGTTCAATCATATTGATTAATTTTTGACGCACCTTCCTTCCACTAAAAGTTAGTTAATCTCATCCATCTCCCGAGAAGAGCAGAGTCTTCAAAACATCGAGAGATCCGAAAGAGAGCATAAAATGAAAGACACGAAACCTAACATTTGTCTTGCGATTTTCAAAAGAAACTCAGCTAAAATTGAAGTGTGCGAAAACTGAAACGTAAAATGCAGGTTTTGAAACAACCTCGATTCAATAAAAAGATTTTATGGATTCATTATAAGACATTTTTGCGCTACTGTAAACTGCAAAGTTGACAAATATGCAATGAAACAATTCATTCGTATTTGGTATTTTTTTCGAAATACTCGCAAGTATAGAGAAAGTCTAGCCCCAAGTGTTCTTATGGAACGTTGGCAAGAGAAATGACCGAGATTGAGCTGCAACGGTTCTAATATCACCAATTTGCATGGGTTGCAGCACAGCAGCGAGCGTGTTTTTCGTTTCAACATCTCAAATTTTGCTACCAGGTAACTTTTGGAGGCACACATTAGAGCGCCGGGATACCGCAGTTATGTGATCAGCTGAGCTCGTCACAACACAACTGCTGAGGACGTGGCTGCAGTTTTGCGTTTTCTTATAGGAAAATATTTGGGAAAATAACCACGGCTCAGAAAATTTAAACAAAATGCTGATTTAGGTCTTGTTGAAGATTGTCAAAGTTGGTCTTGCAATAATTTATACTAATCTCTGTCGGAAACTACGTCAAAGCTCTCAATCCAAGCGAGATTAAAGACATCAGAATCATAAAGGGACGACTCCACATGAATAGATACCGAATCACAATCCACGGCTTCATCTGAATTTGAAAATATACGTGAAAAAAATTGAGCAACAGCAAAGAAACAATGCGTCGGTCCTTTGCAAAGACCCTCAAAAGCTGGGCTACATTCGCGCTAACTTTGAATAGAAATGTCCTCCAACTCACTCCATTGATTGCAAGAAACCGACGGCCGAATTTCAAAAGCTATAAAGGGACTCCTCGCCAATCGTAACATCTTCACGCTCGAAGAGCTGGGTCTGTTCCATCTGAAAAGGAAACTACGCCTTATTGTATAATTTGATTTTTTTAAGAAATGAAGCGTGGTACTTAAGCTCAATATAAGAGGGATTTTTTGTTAAAGAAAGCTAACAATGAAAATTTTTACTAAAAGAATGATGAAAAAGGAAATTCTTCCCGCGAAAGAGCGACAGTAGGAATCTCAATCAACTTTTCATGGGGCAAAAATGAATATTATACTCTAAAACTATAATAAAAATAAACAGCACATTGATGAAGCGTCCTTAAATCTCTGGTAAAAGCACAGATGCAGTCTTCAGCTGGTGATCTTTTCAGCAGACGAAGCCACGTTACGAGCGTAAAACAAATTTACACGCGATGAATTTGATGCAAGGGAACTGGGCAAGAAAGTTAGCCGCCGTCACAGCCACCTGCGCCTTGTCTTGAAAAATTATCCTCAAAAAATCTGCTCTTCAACGAGACGAGGACAAAAAACTGCTCAGGCACACTTGAAAAATTAAGGGAAGCCGAAGGAACGACAAAAAACCTCGCGAGAAGTCTAGTTTGGGACACGACAATTTTTTTCAATAATAGTTAAAAAAAAGAAAAATTCACCAACTTAAAGGTATCGTGTGTAGGAGAAGTAAAATCTCTAAATGAACGAGATATGTACACAAACATGACAGCTAAAGAAAACTCGTATGTGTATGAACATACACAGAACCAAAAGAATGAGGCTTTGTTACTCTACATTTGCGATCAATAAAGACAACAGATATAAACTGAAAATTGCTCTCTATTACATGCATACTAAATACTAAAGTAGCACAAAAGTGAAAAGGAATGAACCTTCTCAACTCCAAGACTTCAATGCTATCTAGCAGAATAACAAGTCGTATTTGGAAGATCTCTCCACGGAGATGCGCTTGCTTTCATAAATGCAATTCAATTTACATCGGAGTTGCAGCAAACTTATTGTAATATATCTCATCCTAGAGAGCCAAAGAAAGGGTAAAGATTCCGGTGAAGAGTGGCCAGTAAAGTACCTCATCGGAGGGGTGATGTTGTGTTTCGTATCGTAAGGTTGGCGGAGAAGTTGAGCTCAACATGCTGTCTGTATAACCAAACCGCCGATGAGATTACGCTCGAGAGCAACGTCTAGTCGGTCTTACTCAAACTCTGACGGCCTGCAAGCAGCTTGCGCTCAACCCAGAGCTTGTGTGGATCTCGTTTTTATAACTCAGCCGTTGTTTGGTCTATGAAAAATATGCAAAATGAAACAAAGCTTTTCTATGAAACTCATGAGAAGGGAACAAGACTTATTGGCTATTGAAGTTCCTTATAATTCTCGTACACTTACCCAATAATTTCCACTTGAAGATGCAGACAGAACAGCTTAAGAGAATAAAACATTTTCAGTCTCAAAATATTTCCACCGTGAGTCTAGCCTACTCCTCATGCGGGTAAATTGTGTACGAGACATTTTTAACTACAATCCTACCTGCACCAGAACGATTCGTGTGTGAGACAGGTTCAGCTTTGCAGTTCTGGTGCCCGCCAGATTTTTTCTTCCAATCAGTTTCAGAACTAGCTCAGAATAAAATTAAGGTAAAAGAGTGCATAATATTTGAGAACATGGTCGACAGACAGGGACTTTTCAGTTTTTCCCAACAATTTACAAACATTTTATCCATCAAATCATAGGAGCCTAAATAAAACTTGTTTTTTCCATGATTGAACATACTTAACTTTAGGCTTGCAAATGGATATGTACCGATAGCACAAAATTATTTTCGGTCCAGCAGTTTAGATTAGGCTAGATTGGGTGTTACTACTGAAAACATTAACAGGAGAAGAGAAATATGAAGAAGGAACGCGTAGAATGTTAGTCAATCATTAGGTATTTCGACACTTTTTTTAACAGAAAAAATAAAGGGTATCTAATTATGAAGTGAGTCTTAGGAATTTTTTTGGAATAAGCGTTGCTAATTTTAGGGTAGCAAACAATTAGAGCCACCTCTAAAGTGCACAGAATTTAAAAAAAAGAGCGAGAACAAACGCCACCGTCAACATTAGTTTTAGAAAACACCAACCATCGGCATTAGTCTCATCGTATAGTAGAATAAATTTCGAGACAATATTCCCATAACTTTCAACAGATATCATCAGCATGAGTTTCAACAGACACCATTAGCATTATGTAGGTTCAGAAATGATACAAACCTCCAAAAAATGAACCCATAAATCATACAATTAAAAACTATTCCTTCTAAGGATTTTGTAATGACTTTAACGTTCAAAATATATTTAACATGATACAAAACTTGAAGCTTCTCTTCAACTTTGAAATAAAGTATATAATAATAGATAATAAGTTCTTTAATTGAAACAAATTCCCTAGTTTTGAATAGAAACGATACAGAAACCCGAATAAGCACTACAGATCTTGTACTATCATACAAAAACCAGTAAATCAGTTAACCCTGCACAACTGGTACCGCAGAAACCCACAAGTCACAGCGAACACTGGACAATTTGTACCACAAAGAATAAAAAGTTACAGCAAACTGTGTAATTGCAAACAATTACAACCAAAAATTTGAACTACCCAACTTCCCACAAATAAACCATAAAATTTGCACCACCAGAATTCAAAAGTCAACATACTCATCGTAAGGCATAAGTTATTTTGCACCCCGTCTGCTCATCCGTCACCTTACTCCTCAAGCAAGACGCACTACCATCATCGTCAGTTCACCTGTTAGCGCGCACCTGTCAGAGGCAGTGGCAGTGAAGGCAATTAGCCCAGTAAGGTAGGCTCTAATATGAGTCATCAAGAGCATTAAGCAATTAGCGGCCATTTATGGAGGGATAGCAGGTCTTGCCTCCTCCCCCATCCTTAAGATCTTGAGAAACACACGACAGGTTATGAGTTGGGAATGAAAGGTTGCTCCCAAGTAAATATCATATGAAACACACGACAGGTTAAGAGGTTGCGTGAAGTACCGTCCTCTCACAGAAACGAGAGCTCATCGCTGCCGGTAACTTCTGAAGTGTCAATCAGGAGTTGCAGCTGCAGGGAATGCAAACAAATTAGTTGAGAGATCATAGCGAAATGAATATTCCAATACTGATGGTTCAATAGAATAAGCGGTCAGAGCTTTGAACTCCCGGTGCTTGACTTCCAAAATAGATAACTAATGTGAAAGATGAAGTTTAATAAAAGATCAAGTCAAGAAAATATCTTCATAATTTAGTGCAAGAATAAAATTCTAAACTTTATTTTGAGAAGAATACAAACTTCAAAAGTGTTTCGACGGAATTGAAAAACTCCAATAACACTATAAAATCAAAGGGAATTCAATTTCTTTTTGCATTAGACATTGGAATATAACCCATGGGAACAGTTATTTAAATTTGTCAAGACAAGTGAATAAATATGTGATAAATTAGAATTCAAGTTGAAGAATAAACTGAGTTGCATGAATTGCAGATGCAAGAAAAGTCATCAGCGACATGCCTTCCTAAGCCAATTTTGTGAACATTTATTTGAAGAATCAAACCAGTAAATGCCATGTAAGCAAATTGTAAAAGTTTCTAAGAATTTAAAATAAACAGCACTTAAAGTAATCGAAGGATTTGTCCACAAAAAATAAGTCCCCGCTTCATCCAAAAAACACAATGTGAGCAACATAAATTTGCTGACCGGAATACGTATTTACACGAAGCCAAGTACAATAATCAACACTGGCGGATAAAAGGGTTTGCATGCATAGTGTGAGGAGGAAGATGCATGAAGATGAAGGCGCTGGTGTTGGGTGCAGCGAAGCAATGGTTTATGTGTCGTAAAGTGGCACATGAGGCTCGGGAATGGGCCCAGCAAGAGCCACAAGACGGCCCTGGCATCACGGGGCCACTCAAGGGCTGTAACGGCTCTTAAAAGCGTGATGAACCGCTGCCTCTAGCGCGTCTTAGAGTCAACATCGGACACACTTCGACCATTATTTACGCAAAATACGGTAGCTTGCACGACAATTAATGGTCAAGCGCCTCTTGATGAGAAAAATGAATACACTATGGCGAAATTAATATTTTCATATGATATAATAAAGTATTCATAATTTTATAAGTTCCTTTGTACAGGATGCGGCAACAAAACTTTCGTTTTTAGGAAGGAACGTCTTTTGAAAAAAGGAAGTTACGTGGTCGCACCATGTATTAGCTAAATAAACTGTGAAGGGATGTGTTAATAAAGACTTTCACAGCGAAAGTCAAGCGCGTTTTACATTTTTAGTGTTTTCTAAATTTAAACACATTTAGGGAAAATACCTATTCTTGAGGCCAATCCCTAACATAATTCTCAGACCTCCCCAGAACAAACATTACATGCGCATCCCCGCAGTAACAAGTAATAAGAAAAGTGAGGAACGGTGAATAAAAAAAATGAAGTCTTACAAAATACTTTTAAGGTGAGCAAATAGTAAATACAACGCAATACACAGGACACAAACCTACCTCCCTATCACACAGGACACAAACCTACAGTTCATTTGGAGACAATGCACGCTTATGAATTACGCTCCAACAAGGACGTCGCACGCTTCAGAAATCCAACTCACATTAGAATGATAACTTATTCATACGGGTTCCTGAATACGACACAGGCACAATCTAATGCAGAGACCGCAGCAGCACAAATGCTTCGAGGCAGAATATATTCCAGGTTGTCTAAAACCGTTCTACCATTTATCTCCGTTTCAAATAATGAACCGTTAGCTGTTCGGTTTTCCCATCGTGAAACAATGATTGAAAAAATAAGTGAAGAATCTCTCGGAAAGAATGCGATCATATTTTAATTTTCCGGATACTGTTTTCCATTTTATATTAGTTCCTAAGAAACAAATGAAAGATATCTCAGCAAAATGGAATATTAAACTACTTCCATTCATATTCCATATGCGCGTGATCGTTCGTGTCGCATTCATTCTAGAGCAAATGATTGAAATTACGATTCATTTCTCCATATGAACTTCATAACGTAACTAAAATTAAATTTTTCTACTAGTTTTCGTCTCAATAATTCAGAAATGATGGCTTTTTTTTATATCCATAATTTCTAAAACATGAGATTTAGAAATTATTTGATAATTATACTCACACATTCAGAAAAACTATTCTGCATCAAAATGTCGCTACTTTACAAGCGATATTAAATGTACACGCTGAAAGCACAATCAACTCTGAAAGCTATAATATGGAGTAAATGAAGAAACAAACCATTATTTGGCACAATGTAGAGCAATGCGAGGAAAAAGATGTCGCGAATCTCCAACAGTTTTTAATTTCTCACACAGAAATATTTTACGGACAGTATTGATAATCATCCGACAAAACACGTAAAGTGTGAATCTTATATTCGAGAAAAGAGGCTTTTGTTTTCGAAGCATTAAATGACTTTGACGTCAATGATTTGAATTCATAAATAGCGAAATAAATTAATGCAGTTGAATAAAATCGTTCGCTATTGAAGTTTTGAAAACACAAGTGTCAAAATAAACAATTTTTAAAGATCTAATTATTCATTTTTTCCCTGGCATTTCCTAAACATCCTTAAAGTTTCAGAGCAATTCGTGTGCTTAACAGATGCGTTAAATGATGTGCCAATAGTACACGTACATTCATTCAACATTCAACGAAAATAACATCTTGTAAAAACTAATTTGAGTTATTTCTTCAGAGCAATGCTTGTTCCTAAATTCAAAATAGAGAACGTGCAACACATTAGTTATCTGAGAATATTATCAAAAAACTGAATTGGAAACAGATATTCGGGAACTATTAAAAAGCTTGCGTTGTGTCGATCTAATGTTTCAATTTACAGGATTTTCTCTGTTTCAGAATAATGCCTCGAAAGAATACAAATTGGAGATGAGCATAATTTTCTTAAATAGCGATTGCAATCACACAAAAGCACCCCTTAGCATAGAAGCAGCTTTTTTACCCATGAATATAACTAAATTAGGGACAGATTGAATCATAGGTGTCTATTAAAAATTATCTTTTGGTTTGGTAACTGTACTGGGTATTCTTTCAGCATTTTGGTAGTCCAACTAAGAACAACTTTAAAAATATCAGTATTTTGTGCAGGTGTTTATTCAATCCAAAATAAAACTGAGGTATCGACCAAAATTTTGGCATCTCTATGTTTCTAAAAAAGTAATCTTCAGCAGACATAAATATGAGTTCCGTGATAACTGATAATCTCCACAATTTCGTTCGGTGTAGCCTGCATAAATCAAACCAAATGCAGAGAGCAAGACTTCGTCGGCAGCAATGATTTCGCTCACAAACTCGTTTCCACTCTCAAAATTGCCTCGATAACCAACAAAGTAACCAACAAAATTGAGTGCTTCGTAACCATGGCTATGAGATCGAACGGTACTGAAACTCGGCACATGAGGTAATGATTTTATGAGTTAGTGTACTTCTGTGATTGAATAATCACTATTTCTTAACACTCGTTCACATGAGTTATCATCATCACCATCATCATCATCATCATAATGTCAGTTTACAAAAGTCCGTTGTTAAATATATGTATGCCTTCCCTATTTCTCTACACCTCTCCCAGTCCCACGCCGTCTAATACTAGTGTTTCTGGAACTTATCCAGATTATAACGCCAACGAATCTTCTGTCAATGGGGTATAGGCACTACGAATTATTCGTTATGGTATTACAATATTATACCCTGAAGTTATCCCAGTTAATTCACAAGATTCAACATACAAAATATATACGATATAATCCAGAATTTTAGCATTTAAAAAATAATAATGGTAATAAACTAATTCTTGATGCATCATTATAAACAAAAGGAAAGGACTGAATCCCTCAAATCCCACTGTAGATAACAAGGGTTCTGATGCCATTTAGCTGTGAATAGGATACTGAATAATCAAAAAAGTCTTACTAGACTAGGAAACCTATTAAAAGTCGATTTCGTAATCATGATACGCAAACATATAGCTAAATTATGAATAAAAATCCAACTAATTACCAAATTACAATTTTTAAATATAGAGCCATGTAGATCTAAGACCCCAATAACAATAATTAAGTTTAGGCGGACGGAAGAACGAGTGTCATACTGAAAATGAAATCATGAAGTAACGTAAGAAATATTTCAAGCAACCTACAGACCAAAATACGAGTGCACGTGGCAGAACTATGAGCAATCGTTAGGATAATGTATCAATTCTTTGAGATATGTCGTATGGCCCTGAAAACATGACTCAGATGAGAAAATATCAATACAAAGATAATCTTACTTTTTCCGAACGCAGACTCTAAAACATATAACGAAATGCTAACTTTAAAGCACACCAAATGCTATGATGCGTGTGTAGCAAATTAGAAAATGTTATTTTTCCCTCTTCAACTAAGCTCTCTCAGCAATGCGAAGAATTTCAGTTACATTCCCTTCTCCACCGTTGCTATTCGTACACTCGAGTTGGTCTCTCAATTTTACTTTATTTTCTCGTTTTCACTTCGTCGTGCTGCGGACGCAAGTTTCAATGAAATATTGGAAACATGCTGGGACCAGCACAGCAACCAGTACGTCCAGATTGAAGTGCAGCGCAGACTCAGGCGGCGCGCCGGGCATATTGCGGTGAGGTGCAAGTCTGCCAACTCCGCACCCTCGTCACGTCTGCTATCAAGGATGAGATTCCAGTCGCAGAAGGAGGGCAACAGAAAAAGCAGCAACCACGCCACTTCTCCAAGCTACAAAATTGAAAAATATAAAACGCTTACTCGCGATCAGAACTTCAAGAAGGTAAAATCATGTAAAAGGTGATCGAACCCGTAAATGTTTCAAAGGGTTAAGAATATTTTAGGAATAAATTTATCGTTGCTGATAGTAATACGAATAGAAATTACACACTTGAACGACATCATTCATAGTAGATGCTTCTTAAATTGAATAATAGAATTACATATCGAAAGGTATGGAAAAAATATAAGTAAGAAAAAATACCTCGTATCCAAAAGTCACTGATGACATCGCAAAGAAATATCGGTAACATAACATAATACACAGTGTTTCTCTGTCTCTCTATTTGTGAGTGTCACTCCCATTACTTCCAACCCATTACTGAAGAAAAATTGAATTGAAATCAGAACGGGTATGCATGTAATATAAGCATTGTATTGTAGATAACAAAGGCGTCGGATTACTATAAAATATGCCATTTTTCCTGTGTTAAGATACAGAATGGAAGTTTTGTACACATTCATGAAAAATATTTGGGTTCCAATAGTACCATGGGTAAAACTGAAATACATATTTTATTTCATAGATCCCTAAATTATCACTGTTAACCGGTGGAATCTCCATGGATACTCTCTAGGCCATGTTATCGGTAGATAACATACTAATGGAAGTTCTGTACATGGAAAATATTAATTTAAAACAAAATAAGTCGTCGTAAATCTTTAAAACGTTCGTCTCTATAATGATTTCAAGTTAGTCAAATCTAATCAAATTTATAACATTATAATGTATCGAGAAACCCTTGGTTTTATCACTTTTTAACCGTGGAATTTCCAAGGGAACTATCTAGTAGGTACATAATTCTGTACCTTCAAACAAGAAAAACTGCTGAACATTTTCTAACTAGCAGTATTTCAATATAATTTGGTGTAATTTAACGTCAAATATTGAAAAAATAAGCGTCCCAATAGTAATATAACTATTCGGCGAATAGTGGTGGGGTAGCTATGGCTGTAGGCGTACAGAGATACTCATTCGAATAGTTTACGGCATTAAGTAACAATTATGTCTGGCTTGCTCAAGGAGGGACATCTTAATCATCGTTCGTGTAGTTCATAATAGATGAACTACACAAACGTCACACCATTTAGAAATAAAGTCTAAAATAAAAAAGAAATTAAGAGCATCTGATAGGTAGTTTTAATAGTTTTGGTTTTTAAAAATCTTCGGAGCGTATAAGCTAGAAATGTGATGAAAAATATCGATGCAGTAAATAAATTGTAGCAGGAAATACAGAGCTTCGGCTTCATCATATATTATCATTTGAGTTGAATATACATCCTTACACAAAACCGTATAGAAAGTGCAAGTTCTTACAAATTAGTTATCATTGTTCAGAGTTTAAATAAAAGACCGTTTCTCATCTGGCATTCTTGCACAATGTGGCATGAACAAAAGCCGAAAATTTTTGTGACATGGCCCGTGGAAGTCGCGCTGTCTCTCCAATAACACTCGACACCACAGCGCTTTGCATACGACATAAAGCGGAGCTTCTGGCGCTAAAACTTCAGCATCGTCAGCCACGGGCTTCTCTCTTGATGAGCTTTGTATGACTGCTCCTAGAAACTTTGATGTCTTCACTAGCACCGCTGATAAGAACAATCATGGGATTTATGACAGGAATGTTGAGCATCTGCTTTTAGTAACAAGGTTTAGAGTACATCAACGCAGAAGGCATGTCAATTGCGGGTCTAATAAAAGTCAGCCCAATATTCGTCTCGAGAAGGATGAAGGAACCTTCTCTAAGGTAGTGAAATAATGTTCTGTGATGGTTAAAAGAGTTATAGAGTATGACAGGAGTAAATTTGCGATAACTTCCATGATGACGGTAATGCAATTACAAAACATTTCTCAATTTTTAGTCAACAGCGTTTCATTTGGAAAAAGACGCTTATACCAAAACTTTTTAAGCAATCGACATGACAACAAAACTAGGCAAATTTTGCTCAGCTCGAAACGCTAATGTCCGCACCAGGCCGTATGACAGAGGTGCGTCGCAGTGTTGACATACGGCTCAAGCTCGTCAGTAGGCGTTAGTTACATGAGGATTTATTAGGCGGATTGTACGACGCAAACGGAAGGAAACAGCACTGAGAAATACCGGCAGACGATCCAGGAGCAGACGCCGGCCCAAGACAGATGCACTAAGGCCAACGAGTCGTGAAGGATCGTCCATATGAGCTCTGGTATAATGAGCTGCCAGGAGGTCGCCTTGCCTCATTACGATAACAGGGGAAAAAAAGCAACGGACAGCGCACAACCGAGCAGGTGTTCATTTTGAACTAAAATTCCGGTGCTACGCATTCATACACAGCGCACACCATCGCTTGTCAGTCTCAGGAATGACGTACGTCTTCTTGAAAATGACGCGTAAGTCTTCTTAAATTTTTGAAAAGACGAACAGAAAACTCGTAGTGTGGATGTGAGTAAGTCACACCAACTCGACCGTTTTTCCTCTACATAACGCGAAAGAACTCAAAAGAGCCACAATTCTTGATATCTTTTATTAAATTTACGAAGACGAGCGGTGTTTCTCGTCTCAATGAGAAAGAATTGAAAATACTTGTGGCACGGCCCAGACGCGTATTAACCTAATTGGGATTGCGGAGGCTCTAGAAACCTGGATTCTGGGGAGCAGTGTTGTCGACAAATTCTAAAGCAGAGCCCGCATGCAGTCGGCACTGAAATAACCTATCAAAATGCATGGCCTGGGAGATGAAGAGCGCAAGTTCAGGAGCAGTGCTGTCAGGTGCTACATCCCACTCTCAGGACTAAATTCAGCAAGATAATTAAGCTTTCGTCATGGAATGGAAGCAAGACTTGAAAAAATCGAACTACATAAAATGCCATCATTTCTGAATTGCAATGCGTCGGTTTCCCTCATGAGACAGACAGTGAATGAGATAAATATAAAAATAAAAGCCAATCCTATTTAACGAATAATGATTCAAAAGAATTTTACGCAAAAGCATTATCGTTTTTGCAGTAGGTAGCTAGAGAGACGGCTGGATACGGAGGCAAACTGATGCACTATTATCTAGTTAAAATTAGAGACGTTAGCTTGCCTCAAGTTCAACATTGAAGTCAATGGATCGCTACAAAATCGGACAAATTGCCTCACACCAATTTTTGAATCAAGGATATTCAATACTATTCTATTTTGAACTAGCGTTCGATAACAAACACCAGTTTTTGAATCGACGGCTAAAGAATCTCAATAACCCAAGAGAAACTTGAAGCCTCTTAGCTGCACTTGAAGATAATTATCTTTACTTCAGCCTTCAGAAGGCACACGCTATATAGTACACCTCTAGCTTCACTAGCACTAGTACACCCCTAGCTTCACTAGCACTAGTACACCCCTAGCTTCACTAGCGCTAGCTCACCCCCTAACTTCACTAGCACTAGTTCAGAGAATGACAACTTCCAATACTTGGCACCAGAAAACTAGCTTCTTAATAGAAATGATGTTGTAGCGTCAAAAACCAGAGTTAAAATCAACTAATTTAATTTAAATTAAAATAAGCTCTAGTAACTAGGAAGTTGTTGAGTTATAAAAGGAAACAATAATGAATGTAAAATTCTGATAAATTGCATCAATGTCCCAATTTAACTCGAACCGACTAGATATAATAAACTCTCGCACCATCTACGATGCACGGTAGGTGTATTTCAAATGTATTTTAAGTAGTGAAAGCGTCAAGATTAGCGTCACAGCAAACACGTGATGAACTGGAGAGTAATGAGCAGGGGTCCTAGTGATGTCTAAAATAGAATATTCTTCGTTTAATTCCTATAGCAATAATGGGAGACATCTTAATATGTATCATACATATACGTTCTATGGACGATTGAATTTTACTGCAGGTACACTAAGCCAAGTTGCTATTAAAATTAACCTATCAACAGAATTGATAGAAAACAAGTGTTGAGGTATCAATGGATAAAATTATTTAACCTCAAAATAAGTATCTGCAAATTTTTATGCCATAGCATCAGTTAAACTCAGAGGAACTGAATAATAGATCACATTCAATAACATCAGGCAGATTTACACAACGTACGTGCAAGCAGCCACCGAATAGTTGTGAAGAGATCACGTTCTATAGAGCAGAATCTAAAACAAAAATTTTAGCACGGAAATTTTTTCAGTGCTTGGTTACGTCGAGTGGAAAACAATCATCGAGTTCGGAAATGGAAATTCAAAATATATCAAATGACGTTGCGGAAGCACAAAACTCTGGATGAGCTGCGAGTTCAGGGAGAATAGCTGTTCAGGGATCAAAAATATGAAGCGAGCTGCCATCAAATGCAGGCAATGCAAGTGCAAGTTTGCCTTGCACAAAGGGAAGAACAAAAAATTAATACAATTTCAACATACTTGAATAAATTTACATGCGGGCAAGTGGGACAAGAAGAAACTTTTTTTTGTATTCGTTGGATGAACACTCGGAAACTGGGCCGAGCGGTAAGGACTGTGACCTGCACTGAAAAGTCCACGGAGTGCGAACCGAACATTTAAGTACCATGGGTAAATTGGTGAACTCCAACAGAAACATTGTTCGTGTTCCAAAACTTGATAATAAAAAATATAAAATAAGAGTGGCAGCAAAAAAAATAGTTTGGTTCAAAGTGGTCCAAGGCGAAATGAATTGAAATTACTTTCAGGGTTCATGCAGATAAAAATTTAACGGAAATAACGTTTGCTAAAAGAATCGTATATAAATATAATTTGCAGAAAAAGATAAACGAAAAATACTTAAGAACACATATACACAGCTGATAAATGAAATCCTACGAAAAATAGTACAGCTGAAAGAACTTATTATTAAAACAAAAAATATGAAAAAGAGTCTGCCAGCATAGGGGAATATTTTTTTGTAACTAAACTAGCTCACTTCATACCATTAGGTACTGGCAGAGCTATAAATAAATTACAAATACAGTTTTAACCTCATGTGACAACTGCACGTTCATTGCGTTAGCTGCTTGGGGGAAGTGAGAGATGCCTGGTTTATGCTTTAATAATTCACAACAACCATTAACGTTCATTGTAAATGTTTGATATGTGCGATAATCATTTTTGATCACACTATTACAATGAAAATGTAACATTTATTATGCTGTTTAATGCATTCATGGCAATAGATATTCATAATTTTTAATTCAGTATATTTCATCGTACATTTAAAAGGTTGACTCATAAGGTTCAGTTCAGTTTTACTCGGCTCGTACATGAGTATGGGAACGTAAGACACAGGGAACGAAAAAATAACATTACAGGTTTTCTTACACGAACCAAGACGGTTGGAAGTCGAAGTTAGTGTCATGTGAAATCGTTTATTCGGAAAAAAATAGATTTTTGTAATTGAGAAAAATGGTTTAGCACTTTACCTCAAATATCCGTTCTATAAACATTGCACTTGAAGATCCAAGCTGTAGTTTAAATCGATATGATGTGTAAGGCCTTAAAATAGACCACAAGCTTAATGCTCATACAAGAAATACCCATGTAATAAATAAAATTATCGACTTACATAACTGCATCTGGATGCATTGAAATGAACATTTTTTCACATATTGTTATGGAAAAAATTACTTTAAATATATCTTTAAAATCCACACGTCTAAATCAACGTTTCACAAAAACATTGATAAAAAATTTCAGCACATTCAAGCGCAATTTCCAATATCCTCCTCACACGTTCAAACGCTTCATCAATAGTAAATAAATCAGAAAACTTTGTGCGTTCAAATAATTCATCAATAATGAAACACGAGACTTCATACGTTCAAATAATTCATCAAGAATGAAACACGAGACTTCATACGTTTATATAATTCATCAATAAAGAAACAGAGGACCTCACACGTTCAAATAATTCATCAATAATGAAACACGAGGTTTCATACTTTCAAATAATTCATCAATAATGAAACAGGACGAGAGTCAAAGCAGGGTGAAATTTGGGGACAAGGAGGACCTTCCACGGACGACGGATAATTCATGAGGCCCTTGAGAGGGTCGTTACTCAGGACGACACAGGCCAAAAACAAGGGTCATTACACAAGAAATGCTTTTTGTACGTTGCCAAACACGAGTGGCAACACGCGAGCCACGTACAAAAACAAGGCAATTAAAGAAGACAATTGGTCTAGTATCTGCTGCCAAGCTGTTGTGCAGGTACGCTTCAGAGAGCTGGATATGAAGTCATGAGTGTTAATGACCGCACTTGTTTTGATCTACGAGACCATTGATCAATGTTCACATCTGTTTGATCATGATCATTTCGCTGAAAAGAACTCCTTCCCCAAACGAGTCAAAAACTGAATGCAGATCTCTGTTGACGGAGCGGAGAAAAAGTTTCGGAGATTACAGATTCTCACTTAATCCAGCTGATATGATACAAATAGTCCTCAAAATTGGAAGTAGAATATGGAATAGCAGAACGAGTCGTCAATAGCAAAGCGCAACCCGGTCTAAGATATAAAAGAAATTGACGATAACACACAGAGCGTCCGGAACACATCTTTGTTCAGATGCAATGCCCACGAAAAATTGAAATTTGTCTTCAAAGTGAAACCAGAAACCATTGAAATGATTTTCTATAATCGATATTGATGTGACCACCAAAACTGAGAAATCGCCAGGATATACTGAAGCTTCTATTCAAAATATGAGACTTTGCTTGTTTCTAGACTATATTACGCAATGCGTTACGTCCAAATAATTTAGTTAGTCTCGTTTAACAGTATTATCATACTTTTATACATTAAAAATAAAAAATTGTTTGACGCCTTGATAACACTCGAGTGTACCAAACGCATAACCTGGCATGGTCCCTCTTGAATTCGTGCCTTCAGTTCCGAAACATTGAATTGAAACATGGAAGCCTTTGTTTCAATCGAGGACTTCGTCCGATAACGAAGCATTTTAGAAATACTAGTGAATTGTTTGCGGCGACCGTGAATCGGAAACAAAAGCCCGCAAAAACGATGCGAGGAGTGCTTACTTGCGCGCGAGTTACAGGCGGTCTGTCGTTCTTTTCAATTAGGAAAGGAAATTGGGTGCGACTGGAGTAGGGAAACTCTTGCCGTGACACTCATCCCCAATGGGGAAATGGAGGAAAGTGGCAACCCGAGGCGGTAACTTGAACTCGCCCACAGCTCTCGATTGTACCGACGGCAGAGCAATAAAAGATTGGAGCGCTCCCCAAGTCACACTTTCTCACGCTATTCTATGAAAAATAAAGGAGGAACAGGAAGATAAAAACAATTGTCGAGACCTTCAATGAATTATATATGTAACAGCACTGATGTAAGGAACTGTCGAGCGAAGTTCACATGGTACAGCCCGTAAGTTGTTTGAAAGTGCGCCTGTGCCTGCGTAATAAGCTCTAATTTTAAACAGATATTATAATCAATTATAAATGTACAATGGAATGAAAGAGTCATACGGTCAATGATAACGTAGCTTACGCTGACTAATAATTCAATTGGGTTAAATCTCTCCCAAAATATAGTTTTAATTTTCATAATTTAAACCATAACATGTTAGGCATGAACTTGAACTCAGTCTTCTGGAACTGAAAATCCTCCACTCATTTAATACATCGTACTCAACGTTCTCACGAGCTAACGACTTGAAGAAACATCTTTGTATGCAAATGGCAAAAGTATTCAGATATTGCTTTACCTTTGCTTTCTTCAAGATTTGAATTGTTACCTAAGAATTGAGGATTCAGCATCTGTTATAAAAGGACAATGCAATGTCAAGAGAACGGGACTACAGTGTATTTAAATACGAATGTCATAGAAATTCTTTTTTTATTTAAAAATGAGAACAGAAATAGCGGAAAGTCAGGTGCCACAGTCATGATCCAGTGTGGCACATGGTTTCAAGATTAAAGCACGCACTATCATACACTTCTTTGGACTGCAATGGACGAATTTCATATTCGAATAAACGCACAACGCTCCAATTTACTAGTAAAGACTACAAGAAGGTGACAATGCACCCATATAATGATGGCTTCAAGATCTTGTTTCAGGAGAGATGATTGAGGAAAGTTGAAAATCGTTGGTTTAGCACAAGGGAAATCGCGACCGCCATCCGAGAAATGGTGTCATTTTCTAGTTTCATGAGTCATGAGTCAAGAGTTCGGGGCGACGATGTGTCCAGCGGTGCATAAAAGGAACCTCCAGGCATCACATCGAACATAAAATCTAGCGCGAGCCTCTAAAATTACGAGCATTTTTTTTTATAAATTTTGAGCTTCAGATGGAACATGAAACCTTACTTAATTCACGTAAAAAATGGCATTGACCAAAAAACCTATACGCGTAGAAAATAAATGTTACCTTTTTTGAAAAGTGATATTCGACAGACTTTTACACTTTTTAAATTTTATTGGCACAATTGAATAATAAATCAATGATAAGATGAATAACAGTTTACAATGGTAGAGCATACTGAGGATTGAAGGCACGACAACACGATGAACGTGAGTCAAAACAACAAGGTGGAAATTATGACGAAGTGGACAACTCAGAGCGACCGTTACAAGCTTGAATTTACAAAATGGACACCATGAGTTTGGGTATCATGGACGCTCATCACAGCATGACACGCTCAATGGACACGCTCATCACAGCATGACACGCTCAATGGACACACTCATCACAGCATGATAAAGATAACACGGAGGAAAACATGGCAAGTCACTCATCACAGCATGATGAAGATAACAAGGAGGAAAACATGGCAAGTCACTCATCACAGCATGATGAAGATAACAAGGAGGAAAACATGGCAAGTCACTCATCACAGCATGATGAAGATAACAAGGAGGAAAACATGGCAAGTCACTCATCACAGCATGATGAAGATAACGAGGAAAACATGGCAAGCCACTCATCACAGCATGATGAAGATAACAAGGAGGAAAACATGACAAGTCATCATGGAAGGCGAAAACAGTACACTGGAGAAAAAATGACTAAATAAATTACTAATTGTTGTTATCCACACTGTAAAAAAATGCGAAACAATGTTGCAGTACATCACTGTTCAAATTAGAGAGTTCTATAGTGCAGCAGTTCACAAAAATACTCTACGATTTTATACTATAAATTTAACTTCTGTTATCCACGAACTTGTATTCAATTTGAAACTCCCATCATCAAATGGAACCTGAAGCCTGAAGTTAGGCAGAAAATATGGCAGTCACAAAAAGTTGGATCAGCAACTTTGTTTTTCAAAGCTGAATGAACGTCGTTCATAAACAAGTTATTACATTGG
The DNA here is from genome assembly GCA_006783055.1 of Trinorchestia longiramus. Taxonomy (NCBI): domain Eukaryota; kingdom Metazoa; phylum Arthropoda; class Malacostraca; order Amphipoda; family Talitridae; genus Trinorchestia; species Trinorchestia longiramus. The sequence goes on along the minus strand of VCRD01000334.1, from coordinate 236,293 downwards.
TAGAGTTTGCACGAACAGCATACTAACTAACATGGATAGGTAGTATTTATAGAAGCACACTATCTCGTAAGTACGTTGGGTGAGGTACAAAGTTTTCTTTCTATGAGCAAAACTTCAGGCTGAAGACATGGATATCACTTAGTTTGTGATCCATAGAGTGACAGCAAGTGATCACTTGTTTCTCTCAATAGCAACATAATAAGGGCTTGGAAAAGGATTCCAGCAAAATGATATCGGAACAGACAACTCACACCACTAATTAACAACTCGAGCTACAAACGATGACTAAAGGGATAAATGATACCTGATTAAACATGTAATAAAGGTCTACCAATGTTTACGTTGAGGTACCTTTATGGAACCTTCATTCAGCAAAAATAATTCATGGAAACGAATTTTTTTCCAAACCAGGGTTTTCAAGTACTGCAACATGAATAAGTCTTTATATTTCAGCCAATGCAGACAACCTGTCGAGCAAGTCTGGGAATAACATTTTTGAAACCTCACTTTTACACGTCAAGTGACGAGCGACGAGTAAGTTGATAGCGGCACTTGCTGCAGTTGCAGCTATTGTACATTACAGTTCCAAATATTCTAGAAAACAGTTCCAAATATTCCACAAAACAGTTCCAAATATTCTACAAAACAGTTCTAAATATTCTACAAAACAGTTGCAAATATGCTACAAAACAGTTGCAAATATGCTACAAAACAGTTGCAAATATGCTACAAAACAGTTGCAAATATGCTACAAAACAGTTGCAAATATGCTACAAAACAGTTGCAAATACGCTACAAAACAGTTGTAGCTATTGTTCATTACAGTTGCAGGTATTGTTCATTACAGTGGCAGGTATTGTTCATTACAGTGGCAGGTATTGTTCATTACAGTGGCAGGTATTGTTCATTACAGTGGCAGGTATTGTTCATTACAGTGGCAGGTATTGTTCATT